>BMAT01006370.1:1044-16135 GCA_019649035.1 Elysia marginata
CTAATAGTGATACTACTAAGAGATATACTACTAAGAGATATACTACTAAGAGATATACAACTAAGAGATATACTACTAAGAGTGATACTACTAAGAATGATATTGCAAAGTGTCAAACTGCAAGAAGCGATACTGCAAAGAGTTAAACTGCAAAGAGTGTAACTTCTAAGAGAGATACTGCAAAGAGTTAAATTGCAAACAGGGATACTGCAAAGAATGATAACACAGAGAGTGACACTGCATAGCGTGAAACTCCAAAGAGTGATACTGCAAAGAGTTAAAAGGTGAGAAAATTAGTATTAATTCCACTCGGCTAGAGCTTACGCGTTCTCAAGCAAAAAAAGTGAAACGGGATAGGAGGATAACCTTAAAGCTTTATATATTATTTTTTTTTCTTGGGCTTTCGCCTTCTCTCTTCTTTAAAAGATTTAGAGCTTCTCCAGACGTTCTACATAACATGGGGATCTCTAGCCTAGAATGATACGCATACGTCAAATATGGCTACAAGCCTCTAAACTCACAACAGCGATGAGATGCATCACTAGAAACCATTTGATTTTATAATCGCAGAGACAAGGTTAAGAGATTAAGAGAGTGAAAATGTACATGTAATTAGGTGTGTACTAGAGTGAGAATGTACATGCAATTAGGTGTGTGTACTATCTTAAAAATTGCAATATACACGTAATTGCGTGCAGCGCTACAGTAGTTCAGAATCTTATTTTTAGTTTCCTCAGATTTAAATTTGCGCTGTCTCGCCTTTTTTCTTACATTTCTATCGTATCTCTCCACCTGATTCAAAGTTAACGTTGAGGGGAATAAAGTATTAAAATTTTTTAGCCTTTCCTCTTCTACCCAATCTACAACCTGCATCTTTTATCGCAGTCCTTGATCTTGTTTTAATGCACTCCTCCCCCCCCCCCCAAATAAAAAAAGGCTCTTTTCTTTGTTGAAATAATTTTTATTTACTTATATAGATTGATTAAAAAAGTTTTTGGACCAAGAGTTTCTCTAGAGATTGAAACTGTTTTGGTTCTAGAAAACAGTTAGAGTAAGTGGTTTTCACTGTTGACAGTTTAATAGTGATGATAGCAATTACGTGCGTGTAGAAAAATTGCGTACCGTGTGAACGCAATTACGTGTACATAGCAAAATTTAGAAGAAAAAAAAACTTATCTACACGTAGTTACGTGTATACGGTATAGACTTAGCCGTTGATATAGGGGCAAGGCTACACCCTTTTTTTTTCTTCAAATCGTTGACACAGTAGTAGAGTCGACGAATTTCCTAAATCCTTGTCATAAGTAGCTGATGGCGTCCCTTCCGGATGATATCAATGCCACCTTCTGAGAAGTAAAGGTTTGTAGAGGGGATCAACATGAGGGGCATAAATTGTAAAATGACTTCCGCCAAATTACTTTCCTTTGCAATGATCTCACATCATTGATATTCATTACATTTCAAGGGCATAGATGTCAACTAATGGTGGCAGATGCTTAGGAAAATAATTAGCCTCACTCTTTTTCATGAGGGTAATTTATTAAGAACAAGAGACCAAGGGGAAGATGGAAAAAAAAAAAAAAAGGATTCAGCGATGACACGATCCAAAATGTAGCAGGTAAGCATAACAGTGAGAGAGATGAACTATGGTGAAGATACGATAGTGAGGGCTACACCCTGTAGTGAAGAGGCATTGGAGACCTTGCGCGCCGACGGCGATAACGTATGACGTTATAGCACCCAGAGGGAGCGTTGGTTTTACAGCAGACGATTGAGTGGCGGGCCCCTCTAGCCCACCAGCCATCTTCGTCTGTTGTTTGAATTTTAACGTCTCTTTTCAACTACAAGGTTCTATCAGAGACGGCGCTTGGGACAATTGAAAACGTGTTGCCACATTGGATGTAAGGATTGCTTGCATACACCACACCCAGTCACATTATTCTGACACCGGGCCGACCAGACTTTGCACTAAATCCATAATGCCAGACACTAAGCGGATCAGCTGCTAATACCAATTTTAAAGTCTTTGGTTTGACTCTGCCGGGGATCGAACTACGCACCTCCCGATCTCTGAGCGAGTGCCTTTACCGCTAGGCCTCAGAGCCGGTCTCAGCCATCTTGGATTTCCTCAGCTATGGGCTTCGTCCTCCTGAGCGGGCCTGTCGCGCATAAAATCTAATTATCCTCTTGCCAGGGACGAATGCATGCATGGAAAATGTACAACATGAACAAACAGAGCAATAAATTCGATGAAAATGAATAAAACAATCTCTACAGTTGGCTACCTGAAAAAAGATAGTAGCAAACATACGAATATTAGTAAGATGAAAAAAAAAACTGCTAAAAACAACAAAAGGCGAGCTTGTCCTATCAGGTTGAACTTCTTGGGTCCAATCCAAGTTGTCGCACAAATAAAAGCAACAGCTGTGCTTATTGAAAACCTGACAAGAGACTAAGCTTAAGCTGACATTGAGTACCATGGTATTCTGAACTCTACGTTATGCAGGTATCCTATGCTTTTTAGTATGATAATATGAGGATGGCTTATGCAAAGTTGGGAATAGTCTAGGATCGCGAAATTAATTGTCTCCCCATTACACACCGACCTACTGGTAGATATAATGAGGGTTTTTTTTTTTATGAAAAAGAATCCCCAGGTGCATTACACCAGAAAGCCCACAGCCCTTGGGTTTGGCATTATCCTGATGCAAAAAAATTTTTTTTGTACTGCACCAGAGAAATAAAAGCCCAGAGGTAATCCTGTTGTAAAGCTTGGTACACAGGTTTTTTATCTAGTCATAATAAGCACAGGAAAATTAAAAGGAAAACTAACAACAGTATCTTTTCTATGCATGTAAACCCCAAATATGGCAATAGCCTGTGCTGGTGAATGTGTTTTATAACGTTATAATTATGAAGTATAAAATTCTTGTCGAAACTGTAAAGAATGATAGAGCGCTTCGTATAGCAGCGTCGTAATTAACGGCTGCTCCATACAAAAGAATAAGGGGGAGAAAACTCTCTTTGGGTCCATGTTTTGTGACGTCACTCTACGGGATTGTGTAACTGTCTTTGGGGTTTTTTTGTTGGTTTTTTTTTGGGAGGGGGGCGGCTTGAATCAACCATACTAAGAGCATTTGGTGGTAGAACCATCTTTTGACAGTCGTTTCTATTTTGTTCAGGGAAGAAAAAATTCTGTGGCACCGTCATCTGGATGGTGTAGACCAAAGATAATATAGATGCTTTAGATTAGACCCAGAACTGTATTGGGGCCTTGAAACCAGGTAAATCGATTCAATGTTATATAGCCTAGACCTAGTCAGATCATCGCACTTGATCTTGTTAGCTTTAATAATTATGAAAACATCTTGATATATCCGCAATACTAAAAAAAGATCAAAGTCGAGATCTTGGACCAAGAGCTAGATTAATCATACTAGACTCGTTACATCGAGACTAGCCAGAGTTCTGGCCTGTTTGGCCCATCTAAGATAGCTATGGCATAAAGAAAATAATAAAACCGCAATGAAGTATCACCCCTTAATAAAGCTTGCCCTTAAGAGATATATACTAAGAGTTAACTGAGCTATGATGTTAGTCTAGTCTTGTCCCCATGACTGACACGTATATGGATGGCATGGAAAACTGGGAATGGTTGACACTACAGTCTGAAAAAGTTCTGATGTTTGTCTTTGTCTTATCAACTCTTTCCACTGCCTAGACGTTCTCCTCAACTTAGGTGCAATATAGATCTAGTTATATTCAAACAATACAAAGTAAAAGAGGAAGTTATTTCAGTTAAATACTTGTATTTGAACTCACTATCGATACAGTCCACTAATGAGGTTATTGCAATACTTTTTAGAGAACAAAGGAAAACAAAAACCTTACATCTGGGGATGCAAAACCCCTTAGGGCAGGGTATATCCAGGTGCATTGCACCAAACGATGCGTGAGCCTGGAGGTTCGGATATTTTGGTGCAATCCACGAGGGCAAAACACAACCCTTTTCATCGTATGATCAACTAGTGCTCTAAGTGCTTTACATGGTATCTCCGACAGACCAAATACGAACCAAATTACCATTTGTCTTGCATTCTGTCAAAATGAGTCGTAAGTCGAATGGCTTAGTTTTGAGATATGGACTTTTTAAGTTTAGTTCAGAAGTCAAAAACTTTTTCATTTTAAATATTGATGCTGAATCCATTTCTGAACAGGTTTTTCACCTGATTCATTTTTAAATTTCTTGTTTAATGTGTTTAATTTTGGTTGATATGGTTGCTAAGGTTTCAACACCATTATAGTCGTCTAAACTCTCAATGGCATTTTATCCCTTTTCTGAAATGTCACAAGACCTAACCATGTCGACTTCATACGTCTAATTCTTCATTACTCTTACTCTTACTCTCTGTGCCGTCCCTGTTCCAGGGGTTGACTAGAAACGGATTTCCACTTTGCTCTGTCCTGGGCCTCCACAGTGCATTGGTGTATATCTTTCCCTGTCCATTCTGTAATGTCGTCGATCCACCGTCTTCTCTGTCTCCCCCTGGGTCTGCTGCCTTCTATCTTGCCCTCCAAAACATCTTTCAGGAAACTGGCATGCCTTTTAATATGCTCAAAATATTTTATTTTTCTTGTTTTTATGGTGTTAACTAGCTCTCTTCTTGTGCCCAAATGTTCGCATACTTCTTGATTCGTTTTCTTGTCTTTTCAGCTTATCTTGGCCAGACGTCTATAGATCCACATTTCAAGTGCCTCTATTTTCTTTAATTTTGATTGTGGGAGGGTCCATGTATCTGCACCATACAGAAGTATTGAGTAGATGTAGCAGTTGACAAAACTTAACTTGTTTTGCAATTTTATTTCTTTGGACATAAATATTGATTTCATTTCTACAAACTTTAGTTTTGACAGAAGCATAAATGAGGATGTCTAATTGTTGTATTTGAAAGTAGAGGAAATAAGCTATTCTGTGATACCAATATTTGACTACCTTCCAATTTCGACAAAAGACTCATTTTGACTGGTTACAAGACATTTGAACTCACAGAGAAACAGCAGTTAAATCGCACCACACTAAAACACTGACAGGATCTTTCACTGCCTATAGCCTTAAACTCATTTAAATTTTAACGCTTGAGTGCAATGAAGAATTTGTGTAAATAGAATTTCTCAAGGACTTACTGCCGAGTTGCAAAACCATGGGCTGGAACCCCCGACCTCTTGCTCCTAAGGCCGAGTGTCATATAATATTAGTAATCGTCTAGTTTGTGCTTCTCGTAGCTCTTTTTAGACTTATTAATGCTGGCACACTACAGGGGTATAAGCTCTCATCCTATGCCATTAGTTTAGCAGTCAAATAGATCTAAATCTGGCCTGCCACTAAGACTAAAAATAATCTTGAAAAGATATTTTTGAGCGTTTTATAAAAGCTTTTCTGATTGATTTAGTAGTTTTGAATTTTCGAAGTGTTCTAAGGTCTAATATCCGTCATAATTATGCTCCTGCTACTTGGAGCATATTTTGTACTGGCAAACAACTGTTGCCAAGCATGGATACCGGAAATCACGGTTAAAAAGCGGCTTAATCCGGACTACTACGCACCTTCTTAAAATCTTTTTAAAGCGAGATTTCCGTTTCTATTTTTAAGTTGGGGAAAATACCATAGCTTTTTTTTTCCTGTTGACCACGACGTCAAACTTGGTACGTGCACTAAACACGTGTTAGTTTGGTTTGGATACGTTGCCGTAGGATATACTGCCATTTTTTAAACAGCTATGTTTCTTATATTAATAGTTTACATAATGCATAGACTAGCTCATGGTTGGCACATTGTTGCATAATACAATAAGGTAGGAAATGTACGAAGCGCGGTGACTTTTGACACTGAACTAGCTCCGTTTCTGAACGCCGCTGAGGGCTGTAAGCGTGTCATTATCGAAGAGAAATAAACTGTACTGAAAGATATATTTAAAAAAAAAATCACAATATGGTTTTGTCTTGCATAATGTCAAGCTATCTGTCGCTAGTTAGTCCTATTTGATTTTATGCGTTATCGGGCCGCTCATGAGGACGAAGCCCATAGCGGAGGAAACCTAAGATGGCTGATGGCCTAACGGGCCCCTCAGCCAATCGTCTGCTGTAAAACCTAAGCTTCCTCGAGGTAATATTACGTCACACGGTTTTGTCGTCGGCGTGCAAGGTCTCTACTTGTAGCAAAGATGGTCGACAAGTGAAAGCACCGAGAAGAGCCCTATTCCAAGACAAAAGTACCCCGCCGCCTTAAAACGACGAGATTGAAGAAGTTCACATTAATCGCTAGGATCTCCTATGCACTTTGTGCAACATTTATGATAATGAACTAACCAAACCAGACTACTATCATGGCACTATAGTCTAACAAATCATTTTCATTGTATGCAAAGTACTAAACATCAACTTAGTGTTTATGCTAATTAGATAATTATATGTGACATAGCAACATAAAGAGAGTATCATAAAAAGAATAAACTATTGATTTATTTTGTCGGAGAGCATAGATATATTAAAGATATTCAGTGATAAATTAAATATTTCTGAGAAAAAACATGTCGGTAACAAACTATTTTTTTTCTTAACCTAGAGCGTGTGAGTCGATAGTCAGATTTTTCCAGTCATAAGAAATTTAAGCATGGAAAAAAATTAATGAATCTTTTGATCCCCTACCTCTCACGCTAATGATATAATTTCCAATTGTTAAATAAAGTGACAATAAATGCTTAGTATATGCTGACTGGCGGCTAACAGGGACTCTGGAATTCAAAGAATGGAGAATAAACATATGTGGACAAACACCAAAAAAATGAAGAAGCCATTAAAGACACACCAAGCCTTTCCCATTGTTAATTATTTATTGCCTTGCAAAACGATCTATAAATCTTTAAAACTGCAATTTATAAAAAAAAAAAACTACTAACATTAGTTTGGCGAACCTAAATACTTAACTGCTATATAAGAAAAGTATGAATTGTGAAGTTAGATACCCTGCGTGCAGACGACGATAACCTATGACGTAACACCAACAAAAGGCAACGTCGGTTTTAAAGCAGGCGATTGGCTTACGGGCGCGCCCCGTTATCCCATCAGCCATTCTGAATTTCCTCCCCTATTGGCCTCGTCCTCCTGGGCGGGCCGATAGCGCAGGGTCTCGAATATGAGGTTTTGTGTGACTGTTTCGCAAGTTAATGAGAAGGACATTAATTATTAATGATTATCATTATACCTCTTATCAGTATTTATGTATGTGTATCAACATTCTACTTATTATGGAGGTTGGTTGGTCGTGTGAGTTTTAACGTCTCAGTCAATTTCGAGGTTATATCGGAGACGGCGCTGGGGACAATTGAAAGCGTGCTGTCACACTAAGATGTGTGGAGCGCTTGCGTACACCACACCCAGTCACATTATCCTGACACTGGAAAGGCCGACCAAACTGAGCACTAAGTCCATAATGCCAGACACTAGGCGGATCAGCTGCTAATACCAATTTTTAAGTCCTTGGTTTGACTCGGCCGGCGATCGAGCCACGCACCTCCCGATCTCTGAGCGAGTGTCTTACCGCTAGACCACAGAGTCGGTGTTATTGTGGAGGAAGTAGAATGCAGATGTATAACGTTATTACATGTACATGCAACCCTTTTTTTTTAACTTCGTAGCTTCTTAACGTGTACATGGCAATTGACTTCTTTGCAAAAAAAAAATTGGTTTCCTTTCATGACTGAAACTGTTTATCAGATGAGACCAGTTCACCCTTTTGTTTTGTTTTCGTCGTCCACACGCAAGGTAACTGATACTTAGTTGTTGTACTGTTCAAAACTTCTATTGTCAAGAGTATCGCATTGCCATTTTGTGATACATCAGCAGTGTACTCTTTCCAT
Organism: Elysia marginata; assembly: GCA_019649035.1. Lineage (NCBI taxonomy): Eukaryota > Metazoa > Mollusca > Gastropoda > Plakobranchidae > Elysia > Elysia marginata. The sequence continues at coordinate 8,961 of BMAT01006370.1, forward strand.
AATTTTCATTACCAGCCTAATACACAATTCTGTCAATCCATTACGTGAAAATGTTGTATATGAAACAGTATACATTCCACACTCGCACGTATATACACTCAAGTTAGATTTCGTTTTTACAAAAGACTTCTGCCCGTGACAATCAAAGTGCAGTATATCCCATATGGTTTATACTGCAGATACTGCACTTTGATTGTCACGGGCACATAATTATTGTGTCAAAATGAATGTAAATGAACCAAATTTACACAATAGACAGTTTTACAACAATCGTAAAAATGTAGATTGTAACGCTAAATTGATGTGTTCGGTATATAAAATGGTCCCTTTACATATTTCAGATTTACAGAAACCGTGAGCGCTTCGTATATATATGTATACTATGTTACAACCGTACTGTTATGTAAATTGGTACATTTGAGTCAACAATCCGCGTTTGAATTGGTAATTTGAAATGAGTGCAATAATGGACACAAAAACTGTCCTCATAATGGTACAAGTTAGCGTTGAGATGGCAAAAGGTCCACTGAGTTCTTTCGTTGGTTTATACACCTCTATGCTCTACTTACATTATGATTTATACCACTGTGACAGCAACATCACCATACCAGCCCATTATATCTATATATTTTATCATACTTATGCATGTATCATTTTTCAAACCAGTTAGTATGTAGTGCTCTTTATGAAATCAATTCAGCACACCTTCCTTTTCTCTTTCTCTTTCCCCTCATCCCCTCTCTCTTCTTCTCTCTCTCTTCGCCCCCCCCCAAGGCCTCTCACCTCTTTCTTATTTTTAGTCGTAGTCTTTGTTGTTGATGTCGTTTTTTATGTTGCTCATATTTTTTATAGTTTCCTACTCCTCTTCTTTTTCTTCTTGTTCTTGTTCTTGTTGTTGTTGCTCTTCTTCTTTTTCTTACCTCTTCTTCTTGTTCTTCTTCTTGTTCTTCTTCTTGTTCTTGTTCTTGTTCTTCTTGTTCTTGTTCTTGTTCTTGTTCTTCTTCTTCTTCTTCTTCTTCTTCTTCTTCTTCTTCTTCTTCCTCTTCTTCTTCTTCTTCATGCCTCGCCCTATGTCTCACTTTTCTCCCCCCCCTCACTTTTGACATGCTGCATCTTTTCCCACATCAGATTCAGACACAAAGAATAGCATTCTCATACTGAGGTGACCAAGAAGCTGTAAGTTTTTATTGTTTTTTTGTGCAAAGCAGCCTCTATCAATGTTTACAACTAAAACGTTACATAATAGGGCCAGTATGTTCCATAACTTGAATTATTACTTTTAGCAAAATGAACGTGCTTGAGGCCTCTAGTGTACTGCTTTTACATGACAAAATTTAAATTGCAAAAAAAGGGCTTCTAAATTTCAAGTGTGCCCCAAATTTTACGACTGTAAATACATCATCATACAATACATGAAGATTTATAGCGTAAAAGCATTAACATATATTCTGTTGACAATGCTTCGGTATGTTTTAACACAAGTAAAATTAAACGGCGGTTCTGCCAGCTATAGAACATTCGATACTAATACCTGGCTTTGACTCTATCGAGGAAAAAAGATCTATAAGTGCTCAGTCCTGGTTTAAAACGCAATTATTTAGATTTATACCCGACCCGCACTGAGATGAATATTCCTATATCAATTTATTGTATTGGCGATTGTGCAGGCCAAAGGATTTTCTACTTTCTGGCCCTAGCTCTATGATAGACCAAAGATCTATAAATCATGCCTTGGCGGTACGTTTACATGGGCTGGCTATCGGTTATCGGCTGACCATCGAATGACCCTCAATGACCCCTGGCAGGGCTGGCCGGACCTGTCATCTCAGCTCCAAGTTCTGCTCGGTCAGCTCTTGACATAATAGACAGCCGTCAGGCGATAATGGTCTGGGCGGAATCGACTCCACTATAAACCCTGTTTATCGAGACCAAATACAATGTTTTACGGAATCGATTCCACAAAAACCTTTCTATCAAAATCTAGTAAAATAGTTTAATTCTATCTGATGTAGGCTCATGTTATGCTAGTTTCACCAACCAGTTACCTATCAGCTTTTTTGAAAACCAGGCTGAGGGCGAGACTACAACACTCAGGTTCGATGACGCCAGTTCGAAATGACAAGATGATAATGAGAACACATCAACTTTTTTCATAGTCTCACTTCGCCTCGTTGGAAGAATTTTAATTTAGATGAAGTCCCACAACATTAATAATTATGTAAAACAAAATAATTGTGCCTAAAAGGAAAGAACTATTAGCATGCGTCTGGCAAAGAACTTTGCACAACTGTTCTATTTGCATAGTAAAATTGAATATTTATGTCTTTTTAAAGCATTTTAGGTTAAGATTTTATTACTAGAGCCTACCAACCGATCCCTCCCCTATACGAATCTAATAACAATAGCCGAGCTACTGACGATAAGCTTGCTTTTCAACTTTCGGCAGAAAAACGCAGATTGTCTAAGGGTGAGGTCATCTAGTATGTTAATATAAATTCTGAATGCATAAATTATAATTCTTCTGATTCCAACTGTATCAAAACATGGGCACTGGGCAGAACAGTCGAGGGCACCATTTTTCTGCCTCGGCCTTGCCCAAAGATGCGCAATTTGTACATCGATGAGTCTGAAATGTGATTCAGTTGCTATAAGATAATTATTATACAACAAAATAATTACAATAAAAACGGCATATTTTCAATGTTATCAATGCCATCGATATTCCATAGTCTATACAGCTTCGGTCCACAGCTCAGCTATGTGCAAAAAGGGGCTCAAGGCTTTGAACATGGATTAGAAAAAAAAGAATAACGATAACCTTTGAACCTACGATGCAGGGGTGGGGGTGGGGATTCTCTTAATTAATAGTAAAAGAAACCGCTGTATCTGTATTCGATGTGTCGAGTCAACAATAGCCACAAAAAATAAATACTCTGTATGTACCACATCCAAATGCCGGTCACTGCGAGTGCGAGTTAGTGACACACAGGCCCGAGCGGGTAATTGCACTTACTTCATTGTAGTTAGTCGGTCAGCTGCAAAGCTGGCAGCTGCTGGTGGTCATTCGGTAAATCTAACAGTGTCCTATTAGTACTGCACCTGCCCAGCCTAGGTAGCAGTATCTACTTACTGTACAGGACATACAGCGTACCGGCATTGTGCTGCTATGCATGACCTGATCGGTGAACCGGCGTACATTGACCTGCCATGCCGAAAGAAGATCATTATACCCTAGGATGTCTCAGATTGCCGAGTGATGAGTTTAATAATTATGACCCTTATACTTAACTTCTCCCAAGCTTCAAATGAATGTCGAATTATTATTTCGGAGGACCCGTGGCTTACACGTGCCTTTAATGCCATTTAATTATTCTTTAAGGTATGATACGTTATTCCTCCGATTAAGTTTGGGAACAGATCAGGTTTTAATGAAGTCGCACGAAAAGTGTGCCTAAAATCAGTTGCCGAATGTCGGGTTTGTGCCTAAAACCAGTTCCCGAGTGTCGATTTCAAAAGAACCAGATATCCTTAATGCCATAGGCTATACCCCTTGAAACTGAAACGAAAAGTACGCCAAAAAAATCGGTTTCAGAAGTCCAGATTTTCATGCAGTTCATTTGTTTTGATGCCGAAGTGCACAGATTATACCATCAAACTAAATCACCACAAGTACTAGGTGAGGTAATAACTTAGTCGGGCATGAAAGATTTTAACACAACGCATAACCTTCCGTCTCATTGAAAGTCTCTTCGCGAGTTTAAGCAGTCCTTCCAATAACGCAATTTCACACGAGATTGAAAAAAGATAAATTGATTCAGTTACTGAGAACCCTTTTTACATCGGTTTGAGGAAAATCCCGATCCTAAGCAATTGTAGAAACTACACAATGCATTAGGGTGACCTTTCTCGGTCTAGGTGGCCTAAAAGTAGATCTAGGTAGCCATTGAATAAAATTATTTAACATTTATGATGAATATTGTGTGATTACAGAACACGACAAGCAGTCCAAGTGAAATCCTAAAAGTCACACCAGCGTGCAGTTACAAGCCCCAGGCCTTTACTCTACGAGTACTTAGCTCTTCTACTTCTAGCAAAAAGAAGAATACTCGGTTGCTATAACTATAGTAAAAATGGTGAAAAAAGTAAAGTTTTTACAATACGCCTTTTTTTTTGCGAAAATGCTTGAACCACTTTACAAGGATTAATTGACAGGTGCAACATACAGAGAAGTGGCAGTTTAACAGGACTACAGTGGACCCTCTCAATTAAGTCCTCTCCATTAGAGACCATCCCTCTTATGTCACTTTAAATTTTAGGACGTCCGCTTCTACAGCTATAGTAATTCAACCCCTGAACAAAGACCCCCCCCCCCCTGGCCTCTTTCTATGGTCTTTATTCGGAGATTCCACTGTATCACTCTACAGTACAGACAAGTAGATCTTTTACTGCATTCAGTCGGGTACACACTGTGTGCCGGCAAGGAGATGTATAAACAGCCTTTCTCAATTAGGTATAAACGTCGACCTCCTTCCTAGCCGGATATTGTCCTCATAACCTCTTGCTTTGAAAAGCCGATCGTCCACCACCAGACCACAACGCCACAACTATGGAAGATGTCCTGTCAGTGCCAGAGTGACGTGTTGTTTTAATTAACTGTTGAACGTCTTTGATTCATGACGTAAATTGGATTATGATAACCTTTCCGAACCAGCGCTTTAGCGGACTAAACGCGCTGCGCTATATTCTCGCAGTAAAAAAATGAGCTTATATTTTTCCGTTCATTTTATACCAGTAAAGAGTATAAAGACAGTTTGACCAATTTAAACTGTCCTCAACTCAGATCATAAGCTCAACAAATCTTAGGGATATTCTTAATATTTGTCAGGCAAGCCTATGAAATACGAACTTCTAAAATAAAAGGACCTATTGACAAGCTACAAGGCCATAGATTCTGGCATGCCAAGTTTTATCTACCTATAAGATGATCCGCTCGATTACCAAGTCTTGGCCCCGTCACGTGTCAAAGTAAAGATTCTGGTTTATCTCTGGAGATGATTGTATTCTCGGGCACAGATGTCACAGTTGAAAATAGGCCGTCGTCCACCGACTGCAGTCAGATCAGGCCATATGCATGGGGCCGTTTATAAAGCTGCCAACTCAGTAAATCTTGAATCAGGCGTAGATCAATAAAACCACGGGCTTTATAATTACTGTTGAAATATGTAGTAGAATCCGCTTAAAGTCAACACATTTAAGGGAAACTGTTGCTTAAAGTTAACACTGTTTGGCAGTGTATTTCTGTATTTCTGTATAATTACCTTTGCTATGGTTAAAGTCAATCCTTGCTGAAAGTCAATACATTTTTGCGGTCCCTTTATCAGGATTCCAATGTATAACGCGTTGAATATAATTATATATTCATGTAGATTATGTAGTAAATATAAACCTCTGGCTAATTTGGGTCTTCGCGTATCTTTATTCGAGATGTAATGATAAATAGTACAGTTTAATTAATTTATGTACCGTATGATTTATTTTTAATAGTTTTAAGTTAACAATTTGAGACAAGCTTTTCAACAAAAATTATATGAATTCACATTCGTCTAAGAATATTTTTGAAAATAAGAAAAGAAATTAAAGAAACGTAGCTTATACCAAGGAGCGTAGTGGCAACATGGTATAAGCTGTGTTCATGTAAGTGGCAAGGCGGTCATGGCTGCCGAAGCTACGATAAGTCGAAGCTTCGAATCATACTAAAAGCAGATATCGCAGTTATTTATACTGAAAGCGTACTTTTCCCCACTGCTATTTTCATACATTTGAAGTCTTTCAATCTCCTAAAAAATAAACTTATACACGAATCCAGGAATCAAAGGGGCAAAAAACGACGAGAAGTCACAGTAACAGGCCAGTAACCGGCAAATTTTAAGTAAGTTTGATTTGAAGATTACAAAAGCAGCAGTGTTCAATAGAGAGAGTGAGATAGATAGACAGATAGATAGATAGAGAGAGAGAGTGAGAGAGAGAGAGAGAGAGAGAGAGAGAGAGAGAGAAGAGGAAGATATGAAGAGGGCAACAAGATTTCTTAACGTACAGAATCACAACTATTCTACTGGCGCACAAGCGAAAACCAATTTTCATAAACTGATAACCTGCAAGATTATTGGTTGGTTGTTCTGAATTTAACGTCCCAGTCAACTTCGAGGTTATATCAGACACGGCGCTGTGGACAATTGAAAGCGTGCTGCCACACTGTGATATCAGGAGGGCTTGCATACACCACACCCAGTCACGTTATCCTGACACCGAGCCGACCAGACTTAGCACTAAATCCATAATGTCAGGCACGAGGCGGATCAGCTGCTAATGTAATACCAATTGTAAAGTCCTTGGTTTGACTCGGCCGAGGATCGAACCACGCACCTCCCGATCTCTGAGCGAGTGTCTTACCGCTAGACCACAGAGCCAGTCTAACCTGCAAGAAAATGGGATTTCCATTTTTACTGGTTAATCGGGAAGGTTGGCAGAAACGGATCATGGGTTACATGCAATATTAGGTCAGGTGTCGCCGGGTTTACTTAGAAGAAATCCATTTCTTACCTCATACTGGACCAAGGTAGACTTAGACCCGGGAGCACCTTAACTTAGACACAATTAGCATGGCGACATCAGCCAAACATCCAGACGATTAACCAGCGGTATGCAATTTGTTGACTCATAAAGAAATTAGACATCGCATTTTACATGCCATATTTCATGATTGATGACTCTATCGGCTATGAGGCCTCGCGGTAAGACACTCGCTCAGAGATTGGGTGAAGTGTGGTTCGATCCCCGGCCGAGTCAAACCAGGGACTTTAAAATTGGCATTACCAGCTGATCCGCCTAGTGTCTGACATTATGGATTTAGTGTTAAGTCTGGTCGACCTGGTGTCAGGATGATGTGACTGGGTGTGGTGTATGCAAGCGCTCCTTACATCCCAGTTTTAACAGCACACTTTCAATTGTCCACAGCGCCGTCTCTGATATAACCTCGAAGTTGACTGGGACGGTAAAATTCAAACAACCAAACCTGGTCAGTTAAAAAGGTAGGCTCACCCATTTAAAGCTTATATATATATATATACATATACTGTATGTTTTAGGTGAAAATAACACAATTTGTAGAGTGCTCT
>BMAT01006370.1:60200-72505 GCA_019649035.1 Elysia marginata
AGAGAGAGAGAGACAGACAGACAGACAGACAGACAGACCTTCGTTACATACCACGGGTAAGAAAGCAATATTAAAAAACCTATCAACCGTAATGTTTTTTCCAAGTGGATTACATGGCCTGTAAGTCATAAGTCCCCAGCACCACGTAAGAAAAATATTAATTTAGTGGCCATAATTTTTTTTCACATCTCACATCTCAAAAGATGACCAATGTCAGTTGATAATATGGTCTGAGCAAAACAAAGAAGCTAATAAATTGTTATTTAGGGCTAGAATATAATTATGCGGTTCATTACTCGTCTAGCCCGTTAAGACACAAAAAAGAAACAAGCTACCTTAGAACTCGTTCAAAAATCATTTTGGTGCGCAATTTTTTATCGACCGCAGGTTCCCACGCAACTTTTATAGAAATTTGCATTTTTTTACATTAATGTTAAAACCTTCAAGAACGTCTTCCTGCTAAACTTTGCTGTGGTCATAATACTATTAATTGACATTAATTTGTAATCCAATGACAATGGAACGGTTTCACTTAAAGATATAACCTCGAAACAAGGCAGTTGCCGATTAAAGACATCGCTGGTGATAGGGCGAAGAATAAAACCCGAAAATTCCCAGTGTAACCTAAAATAATAATGATAACTTTAGCACAAAACAATGGTCGTGGAAATGTAAATAAACCACTGAGTTCTGCACTGCTTTTGCTAAGGGATTGAAACATTAAATTTTGAAGTTTGTAAGCAGCAATGGGACTGTCTCAGGACTAATCTCTCACGTGTGGAAAATTCAAAAAATCACCAGCAAACTCTTCTTTGCGCAAGGTAATTTATTCGAATAACTCTAGTGCTGAATCTAAGCCTAAAACCTCACCATTGCTCAAGGGGAACAAGGGAATTTGTGAAAAGACAAAGATATCACGGAGGACACAATGCATGACAAGGAAGCCGGACAGGGTGCGGAATAGATCGTAGAAAAGTGACCACCCACCTCCCACACACACACGCATACACACACAAGTCTGATAAAGTTGAAGAGCCTGAGCAAAATTTGTTTCAAAAAATTACTATCTACTAGTTTGAAAACTGATAGGGAAAAACAGATAGACTCCTCCAAAAAAAAAAATTTTTAAAAACATAAGAAAATGGCTACATTCATTGTACCAAAGAAACCTTTAGCCTTCTTTAAAAACTGCAGCATTCCTGCAAAATGCGCGAAAAGTTGTGCCATTTTGGGTGCTTTTTATAGCTTGTACCATCTTGTTAATTTTTTTTTTTCTTTGATAGACTTCTGTGGGCATATACTTTTGATGACCATGCTAGCGCTCCACATTAAGCAAGGCTGCAACCCCATGCATAGTCTCTGTTCTTGCACAATCAATATCACCGTGAAGTTTTCATATTTATCTTTTGATGTATGTGCAGAACCCTAATTGTAACCTTATCTCAGTTACGGCGTACATACACATGGAAAAGGGTAATATTTATGATGCGGGTAATTCTCTTAAAGTTGGGAGGCGGGGGGGGGGGCGGAATTATTGCCAAAAACTTAATAAAGTGTGTTCCGTTTGTTTGTTTGTTTCTTAAACGGATTAAGATTTTCCCAAAGCGTAGTCAACCAGTCTCGTCAGGGCCGTAACAAGCTTGGCCTCAACCAATGGTAAGATAGAGCAGAAAACTAAATCTAGAGAAGTCTATCGGGTGTGAAGGTCGTCTAGGAAACAGCAAATTGTAGGCTTCATGAAGAAGGTAGCGTTCGCTAATAAACTTTTATTCATAGTATACTTGGTGAAAATAAATCAAATGTAGATTTCGATATTTACCTATGTATACTTATACTTAAAATCTGGTCTTGAAAAGGAATTCAGTATCTATGAATTTGATATACTAGATCTATATAACAAAAGTCTAGGCTTATCTAGATCTAACTAAAAATCTAGATGTATACGGTTTAGACTAACCTATTAGCTCAGCCACATTCAATCTTAAATTTATGACAAGCCTATACTTGTTTAGATGTCTACCTTTATCATAGAGTAACGAACATCTTTGCCCAAGTAATGGCTAAAAATAATAGTCAAATTGAAAGCCAATAGTAAGCCCACCCTCTAAACTATAAAAAGCCCGATGGCTGTCGTTCCTGAAGTCTATTGCATGAGAGCCTAAGAGCAGGTGGTTAATGAAATCAAATGACTGACTTCATACCAAGTCCTAAACCCGAGCATTTCAGATAAATAAGCCCTTAAAGATAACTCTTGCTTGTTGATGATAAGTAAAACAAGGTATAAAAAACTTTTTAATAAACTTATAAGTTACATCAGCTGTATTTATACACGAGTGAGGAGAGGCTCTCATTGTGGACCTTTTTTAGCAGTGTTTTGATTGCAACAGCCTACAGAGTAAAAACAAGCTTTGAAAGTGTTGGAAAGTTATGTTTATAATATGCCTAAATTTGCAGAGTTGTGCATTTTATTAAAACGACAAAGAAGTATTGTTGTATCAATATGATGATAAAGGTCATCAAGTAAAGAGGTGATAAGAAAACATTTAGATCTTGAGCCTACTTCATTAAACAGAAGAAAAGCTGATTACATTAGATCATAATAATTCCAGGTATGGAAGCCGACATTAAAGTACAGTGACCTGCGGTGGTTGGTCCCTGAAATTGAGGCCATTCTAAAGCCGGCGGTCACGCCAATTGTGAGCTTCCCGTAGCTTCTAAAGACGGTTTCACATAATGCGTAACCCGCACTGAAGACTCAGGACCGGATCTGGACCGGTGATCCGTTTTTTTTTTTTTTGCTTTAACCCTTTGTTGCATTGTGTCCACCACAGTGGACACTTTTTCAGGACTACAATAAATTACCCTTTACGAAAATAAATAGTTTTGTTTCACAAGTGCAATCTTGTGATACCACTTTTTACCTCTGGCAAGCAAGAGGACCCTACTCTTCCATTTTAATATGAACCATCTGCATACCATTTTGAAAGCTAGATTACTTAAATGAAAAACTAATCTTCAACTTCATGGTGTCCACTCAGATGGGCACAAAAGTTCACAAATCATGAGCTTGAGTGCATGGCGTCCACTCCAGAGGACAAACTAACTCCCTTCTCAATGAGGGGACAGAATATGAAAACTTTACTTAATAAGTGGATGTGGATTATTTATGCTAAAGTGAACTTACACTACAAATTTGACGCATATCCCAACATTTCTCTGGCTTAACATGGGGTGTTTCCATGTGAAAGGGTGCATATAGTATAAAGATACAGATTTCTTTTTTAATTATCCGGTCCGAAAATGTTCCGGAGTCTTCCGTACCGGATACGCGTTGTGTGAAACGGTTTGACGCGAAAACAGTGAACGCGACATGATGCAATTTTGTTTTTGGGGTGCGCATTTTGAAAACTCTGACTTGACGGTATTTCTTATTTTAGTTATGATTGAATAGACTATTCTTTATGGAAGGTATATTTTTATTTTAGTTTAACATTTTTCTTCCAAAAAATATTTATAGACTGCTCGGTATTTTTCACGTAAGTTTAAACCTGAACTTAAGAATTTCGTCTTCTTGTCTAAAAACTGAAGGAAAGAAAAACACCTACGTCAAACAGACGCGGTTTTTGGGGGTTATTCATTTATTTTTTTTTTTTTGGGGGGGGAGGCTTTGCCAAACGCCTTGACACGCGTTCGAGTGTTTCGTGACACGGTCCAGGCCAGGCAGTTGAGGTCCTGATGATTTACTAAACCAATACGCGTTTGTCATTTTCATATTCCGTGACACGAATTGCTCTTTTAGAACCGCAGTTAAGCTGTATGGACAAGGCAGATAGATCTAGATAGCCGATGTTTTCTACCTTCTCAGCAAAATACGAAGCCTGACCCGAAAGCGCCCTGAATTAAATCGCTAGATCTTCATCGGGCCACGGGGCGTTCGAACCAAGTGAACCCCCTTGATCAATTATCTTTCGGATATGAGTCATAGCTTGTCAGCCATAGACGATTGGGTGGGGGGGGGAGAGAGAGAGAGAGAGAGAGAGAGAGAGAGAAAGAAAGAGAGAGACACACACACACAGACAGAAGGAGGTGTATATGAAGAAAAAAAGAGACATGGTTGACAAGAAGGAAGACAAAAGAGAGTGCGTCTTGTCTTTGAAAGACTAATACAATACCATAGGTAGGTAGATGCTGTGTGAATGATAGATAAAGAAAGCAAGCGGAACATAAAATAAAAAGGAAGGGGGGGCGGCTAGGTGAAGACTTTAGGAGCCACTAACAAGAAAAGTTCAGAATGTTGGACAGATATATGCTATGTGTACCAATCACAATACAGAGAAAAGATGAGGAAACTGATGAACAGTTTGAAAGTTATATTTAATCAATCTGCACTTCTTCTCTGTATAAATATCTTCAGTAAGCATAATAGAAGTTAAATCTTTGAAAGTGCTATACAACACACGTTAAAATTATTAGATTTGCAGAAAAAGAAAAATGAAGTAGCTTATCTGTGGGACTTATTTTATCCCAATTATTATCTTAGCGCGCAAACACACACACAGGTAGAGAGAGAAAGAGAGAGAGACAGAGAGAAAGAGAGAGGGAGAGCTAGAGAGAGAGAGTTGGAAAAAGACAAAGACAGACAGAGAGAAAGAGACAGAGAGAGACACACAGAGAGAAGGGGGGCTTTGAATGAAAATAAAATTGAACAAACATAAAGGAAAGAACGAAAGAATGGTAAACTTTGGATGACAAGCCTATTTCCTATTTTAAAAAAACACCAAAAAGGTAATTAGAAAGCAGTAGGAACAAACATAGTAGTTTATGAATTGATGTAGCCTACAAGAAGTAAGTGAAGATTCTATGAAATAAGCACGAAGAATGTTTCATAGATATACTTTATCAAAGAAAAGAAGGGCAACAACAGAGAGAGAGAGAGAGAGACAGACAGACAGACAGACAGAGAGACAGACAGAGACAGAGGGAGAGAGAAATATGAGAGGGTGACAAAGAGAGAGGAGAGAGAGAGAGGGAAAAGTCAAAAGTGGAAAGTTACAAAGGATTAAATAGATTAAATAGAGAAAAGAAAAGGGAAGGAGAGAGAGAGAGAGAGAGAGAGAGAGAGAGAGAGAGAAGGGGGTGAGAGAAATATGGAAAGGTACAGAGATTGAACAAGAGAAAAGTAGGTAGATAGATAGAGAGAGAGAAATAAAAGAGAAAGAGAGAAAATTAATAAGGTTACTCTGTTAGAACATAGACCCCCCATATGGCTATTTTGCCCCACTGACCTTGGCAACAGTTTCTGCTGACCAGGTCCTCTGGGCACGCACTACGGTTAATTAAATGACCGCGCCTGAAGCAAGACATCTTCAACCCTCTGCTGTTGTCGCCTAGACATATGACCTTAACTCACCAAACCATACTAAACCCGGGCAGCCAATCATCTAATTTTAGAAGCAAAGGCTAAAATGTCTTCAAATAATGACCACGAATACACATTGGTAAGATCCTTGGCGGATAGCATCGTGATTAGGTTAAAAACGCAATGGACCTTATGTAAGACGACTTCGAAGGGGGTCTGTGATTAAGGTGGGTCGTTTTTGCTAGGGACGGTCTGCCTGCCCACGCATTATTGAAGCTTTGCTTTGCTCTTGCGCCCAGGGCAAAATGGCCAAATTATCGCGAGCCTTTTATGTTGACCAACAAGTCATCTAGAAGACCGATCCATTTGGTCAGTTCAAAAGATTTGTGCCGCAAGGAGATTTAGACCAATTGATCAAATAACCTGGAATTATACTTGTATTCAGAAGGATTAACCCGGATTTGTTCACTTTGATCAATATATATCCATTTTATGCAATACCTTACTGTTTATTTGCAAAGCACGGTTTTAAGGCATAAACTATTCGCGACATTGAACATGATTTTTGTTAACACTCTTTAATATTATTCGTCCATGTGCAGCTGTATCAATTTTTTTATCCGTTTTTCGAAATGGAAACTTCTTGAACTTATAACAAGAATACTAATAAAAATTCTTTATTCATCTTTTTTTTTTTCAAGAAAATTATTTTACAGACGTGTTCATAATTAATTTCGATATAACAAAAAAATGGGAATATTCAAATTCAAAATCTGGTCATAAGCAATAGTGTATATTTATACTGATGAACAAAGTTCTCATCATTTCATTGAAACTCTTACTCTTCTTCTCTTTATCAATCCCTCTCCACTCTTTGCATCATAATGTGATTATCACACTTAAAATTTTTCAAAAATTGTTTAAGGTTTTCATACAGGCAGAAAATAAAATAATTATGTAAAGAAAATATCAAAATCTGTGTATACTTTTATAATGTATAAAAATATATAACATATGTATACTGTTTCTATTTACAGTTATGCATCCGATGTAAAAATTTACAGCTAGGAGTTTGGTATAAAAGTTAAAACGAATAAATATAAAATTCGTAAAAACTTGCATTTTTTTGTACCATTGTCAACAAAATAGTAGTGAATGTGATATGACGTAACTGTTAATCTAATTTCAGGTATAAGTTCATATCAAAGGTGTGTACAAAATCATAGGTTGGAGTTGAAATTGTGACCCAATAAAATATATTAAAAAGTACAGCTTCGTTCATAAAAGACAAAAGCACGGAATAAGAGTCATGATTCACCTTCACAAACTTGACAACGAATTAGTGAATATGATTTGAAAACAACAAAATCTGAAAAAGCGGATGTGAAAATTATGGGTGAAGAGAATATTCATTATCTTTTCTCTCCATAAACCTCTTTTAGAGATTTGATAGAGGGACATTAAACTATCACCAATGTATGCCTCATCTCCTTCTTTCTTACAAAACAAAAGGGTTTGAATTATTTCAAGTTTTTGTGTTGTAAAAAAGGAGGCGATTGCTGGGATTTTTCAAACTTTGTGTGGCAACAGCACCAAAAAAGGCTGCAAGTTGAATGATGTAAACTTTTATTTCTATCTACTTGCAGACGATAGGAAAATTTATGCATCTCTTCCCAGGGATGGTTGGTTGTTTGAATTTTTGACGTCGCAGTAGACTACGAGGTTATATTAGAGAGGGCGCTGGGGACAATTGAAATCGTGCTGCAACACTGTGATGTAAAGAGCGCTTGCGTACACCACACATAGTCACATTATCCTGACACCGGGCCGATCAGACTTAACACTAAATCCATAATGCCAGACACTAGGCGGATCAGATGCTAATGCCAATTTAAAGTCCTTGTTTTGACTCGGTCGGGGATCGAACAACGTACTTCCCGATCTCTGGGCGAGTGTTTTACCGCAAGGCCACAAAGCCGGTCTCTTTCCAAGGACGACATAAACACGATGCCTCGTCACATTGAAGAATGTTGTGCAAGCATCAAGGCTTGGATGAGAAACAACCAGTTTAAACTTAAAATTGAGGCTATTTTGCTCGGTACTGTCTGTCAGAGAAAGAAAATAAAGGCCTCCAAAAAAGTCGTTCGCGGTGAAGAAAATTGCCATTGGTGAAACTAGCTATGTTTGCAATTTAGGAGTGTATTTTGACTCCGACGTAAATATGGAAAACCACGTAGCAAAAGTCACCCAATCTATCCATTTCCATCTAAGAAACATCGGCAACTTATTGATCCAGAGTCTTCAAAGGTGCATGTTTATTCGTTTATAATGAGCAGGCTAAACTATTGCAATGGTGTCCTTCTCGGTGCCTCAAGTATGGCTGGATAGCTAAACAAGGGTTTTGATATCAATCTACATTATGTGACCCAACGTGGTGAAATCAGGCTTATGTCAAAATTTGGACATTTAAAGTTATTAGTATTATGAGAACACTTCACATATGTCCTTAAATTAGGAAAAACAATCATTACCTTAACTTTACTAGAACCTGAGATACTTGATTTATAAGCCGGCGAGGTAGACTTATGAATGGTGATTGAGTATTTTAAGAGCTATTTCCTATGTCTGACCCAGTTTGACATAAGCCTAATTTCACCACGTCGCGTCACATATTGGTGCGGAATTGTGTATCAAAAGTGATCTCAGGGTGCTTTATTTAAGCTGCGTAATATTTTTTCCCACCATGCCACACACACAAAAAAAGTTTGAAAAATTTGCAAGAAGAAGGCGGCAGAGATTGGTGTTTCTATAGTTGTGACGTAGATTTAGGTTAGAACATTGCCTTAGACGCTCTGTTTAGCTCTAAAAAGATCTCTGCGGATAAAAAGGCTTGAAAGAAGAAAAAAACCCGCTCAAACCAAACTAAAAGCACGAAATATTGTCTTTCAAATAAATTCGATATCTCTAGGATGCTAATGCCTTCCTCAGGAAACTTGTTCACTTAATTATAATAATTGTAATGCTAATGAAGAATTAACGAGTAAATGTTATACATTCCAGTACCCACTGGCAAATACTGCTATTGATTCTCGTTATTTTTTAAAGTAGCTGCCAACTAGGGTAATGAATCGAAGAACATTCAAAGCAAACATGGTTCTTTCAAAGCAAACATGTTTATTGTGAAAGAAATAAGGAGAGTCATCAAGAAGATCTAACGGGAATAAAAATTAACGAAAAATTAATTTTAGGACGACAAAAAAACACTTCTTGTGCTTTAGTTGAGGTTTGGGTTACAATAACGAAGATATAATTATTATAATCTAGCCTGCTGAAATCGATATCATTCATCAAGTAATGAACCAAAGTAATTGCGGTGGATTCGCTTCGCTTTTTTAGTGTTGTATTCGTCGATATAGAGTTGGGTAAAATCAAGTTTAATGGGACCTTTTAAGTTTCTGTTAAAACATAGAGACAGTTAGACAGACAGACAGACACATAATCAAGCTGACAATGAAACAGACGGACAGCCGGTCAGTTAAAACTAAGACAATAGATGTTATGGGCTACGGGCCCGCCCTCAGGAGGACGAAGCCCATGGCAGAGGAAATCCAAGATGGCTGATTGACCAATAGGCCCCGTTAGCCAATCGTGTGCAGTAAAACCCACGCTACCTATGGGTGTTACTATGTCACACGTTATCGTCGTCGGCGCGCATGGTCTCTAGTGGCGAGATAAAACAAATGATAGAGGAATCAAAGAACTTTCATACTATGAAAAGTAAAGATGAGGATTTCCAACCAACGATATATAATTGAAATAGAAATTTTTGACCGAGTGATTGTTACCGATGCACTACGGAAAATTGCAACATGTATGGAAAGTATCACGTAAAGGGGAAGGAAATCAAAGATTTCTAGATGGTTTGTTGCCCGATTTGTAAAAAAATGAACAGTTGTCAAAAGGATTGTGGTGGTAGGGGGTAACATAGCCTGCACCATTCCTTAAAAGCTTAACAGCGCTTTCGCCGCCCTCATCTCCCTATCCCCCCCTCTCTCTCTATCTTCTCTCTCTCTATCTCCTCTCTTTCCCTCGGTCTGTCTGTGTGCCTGCCTCTCTCTTCTCTCTCTGTCTCCTCTATTTTACTCTGCCAATCTGTGTTTCTGCCTGCCCCCCCCCTCTCTCTCTCTCTCTCTCTCTCTCTCTCTCTCTCTCTCTCTCTCTCTCCCTGTTTTCCTTTTATTTTCATTTTACATCTTTCACGCTTCATGTTTTATGAAACTGCCTAGCTGATCATAAGATAGCACCACATTTATATAATTAATAAAATGTAAAATGATGTGAACAGTTAACTATGATAGCGTACAGTATTTTTTGTTTTGCTGAGGGCGACAGAACTAATGTATGTAGACTAATCAATTCATTTCCTTTAATGCTCCGACTGAATCATTTTTTTGCATTTGAGTATTTAAATTTAATCAAGAACTTCCTTATGGAATTTTTTTATTAAAACCTCTATAAAATTCAATATCTTTTGTGAAAAGAAGATTTGGATATATACCATTGATTTTTACAACAAAGCACATGCTTGCTATTTTGAAATTAGCATACAGATTTAGTGTTTACATAGTGGCTCGGAAATCCAACTAAAACTCAGGTGCTTTCTTTCAGGGGCTTGTTGAGGAGAAAGGAGGGTTAATGGATTGGAAGTGAAGTCCCTTCTCCACTAAAATAGATTTTTTTTCAAAAGATTCAAAACAAAAATGTATTGAGAAAATGATTTGTTTTTACCAAGACGTAAAAAAATTCAGTTCAGGGACGTTTAGCTAAAAAAAGAGGTTAGTACATGTATAGTGCATTAAAGGAAAATGTCAAATTTAGCAAGCCCTGTGAGCATCTCTGACTTCGTTTCCAGCTAATCAACTAAACAACACAGCACAGTCATATTTAGTTCACGAGATATTGGCGTGTCATCTAACAGAGAGAAAAACACCTTGGCAAACAGTTTTAACCGAACATTTTTTTTTGAAAAAATTATAATGCTCGACATCTTAAAGAGGATGCTCTGCATATTTTTGAAAAAAAATTTAAGTTTGATAATCAAAATATGATGCATGGAATAGAATGATAAAGATATGAAGAAGAGTAAGAGTTTGAATGAAAGGATGAGAAGTTTGTTAACACATATAAATTCAATATTGCTTATGACCACATTCGAAGTTGAATATGCCCATTTGTTGTTATTTCTAAACATTTTTAGTTCTTTCATTTTTAATGTAATCTAATTATGACTACGTCTGTAAAACAAATTTCTTGAAAAAAGATGAATAAAGCAATATTATCTTTATTATTATTATTACTATTTTTGTTATTATTATTGTTATTATTGCTATTATTATTATTATTATTGTTATTATTATTATTATTCAAGATCCTAAGGTAAGAAATTTAGACTTTGAACTTATACGCTACGTCTCGCTCAAGGCAATTTCAAACAGTGTTTCTTATTCATGGGTGAATTTTTTAATTTCATGCAAGCACATAACTATGGAACAGATAATGCGATTGGTGATATGCATGAAACTGGATTCAAGCCAAAAGGAAAGGATTTAGAGTAAGAATGAAAAAAAGAATTAGCTCAGATCCAGGAAAATAAATGAGACAAGTTAGTGATGCTAATTCTCATAACGTTCTGAAAAAGCTTAGTCACTATGATTATAAACATACAAAAGAATGCGCCATGACCTAATTCATTGTCATGCAGGCTTGCCACCCAATCTTGAATAGATGCCATGAATATAAAATTTAATGTTTTTCAATTAATATTGAGAAAGCCGCGTCAACCAAGATAAGATTTACTTTGCTCTTTATATACTTATAACTGAAAAAAGATAAATCGGTAAAGACCTCATGCTTCATTCTGTTTACTTTTCGCTGTTTGACTCATTCAAAACAGGGACTAAGTATAATACGTTCGATAGAAGTCGTGCGTTATCAGCCCGCTCAGGAAGACGAAACCAACAGTGCAGACAGCATCCAGGATAGCTAGCTGATGGGCTAACAGTAACAGGGCACGTCAGCCAATCGTCTGCTGTAAAATTCATGCTGCCCAGGGATATTTTACGTCATTCCGTTATCGTCGTCCGCGCGCAAGGTCTCTACTACAAAGGACACCCCCACCCCCTTCTTTTAATGGTTTTATTCTCCGAAGCAAACTATATAAATAACAATAAAAAAGAAGAAGAAAACATAAAAAAACATAAACATGAAGATTTTACAGGTCACAAAAGCATATTGGAGTGCTGATGATGTAAATCCAAGATGGCTGATGGGCTAAAGGAGGCCCCGTCATCCAATCTTCTGCTGTAAAGCGCACGCTACCTATGGATGTTATTACGTCATGCGTTATCGTCGTCGGTGTGCAAGCTGTACGGACGCAGGAGCGATTCTGTCGCTGCCGCAGAGGTACCGCAAACAAAAAATATCGGTGAGGTAAGTCTATAAGCTTAGATTCGAACAATGTAGTTGACGCTTGCGGAACTGCACATTTTGTCCCGCTGCCGTCCTGATGTCGCGTGTATGGATTTTCACCTTAAATGTCTACTCCCCCCATCTCTCTCAATCTCTCTGCCTCTCTCTCTCTCTGTCTACCTTTTCCATCTCTTATTTATCTATCTAATCTCTCTCAGGCTTTGTGATGGTATTACGATACTCTTTGTCCAGCTTACTGATCTCTCTCCGCTTTCCGTTTCTTGCTATAATCAATCTTAATGTGATTAGCGAATCTGCCTATAACATGAAGAATTCCGGTCTTAATAACTTGCTTAATCCATCCACTCTCGCCTACGCAACTTTCCTTTCCTGTATTATACTTTCCTGGTGGTAGGAAAGCACAGCAGTCCGTTGGCTCTGTATTCGATAACTACACACATTTTCTTTTTCTTCTTCT
>BMAT01006370.1:75145-86883 GCA_019649035.1 Elysia marginata
AAAAAAAAAAAAAAAAAGCGAACAAAACTTGCCCAAATTGCTTCGTTTACAGATATATTAAAAAATTTTATAGGTAAGAAATTCTGAATAATTATCTTTTTTTTCCATTAAAATAGATTTCCAATTTTTTTTCGTCATGAACTGCAAGGTACACTTGAGTCAAAAGGTCATCAGTTTAACATTTTTAAACGGTTAAAGAAAGCAGGCTTTCAATATATATTTATTAAAAAATTTAGTCATCGCTCCATTAGAGCACAGCTTCTGCTGCATTTTGTCTATATGGATAAGAACATCATGACTATTAACTCTCTCCCACCGCATGATTTTTTTAACAGTTTATAGTCCATTTGAACGAAAATTTTTTGATCTAAATTTATAAGTCTCGTATGCAAGATCAAAACTCTTTTTTCCTTACTTGTTTGCCTTGGAAAATTAGTGCAAAACTTTAAAACGATGAAACACTTTTGAAGATTTCATCAACCTCAAATTAACTGCGCAGAACAAAAACCTCCACAAAGCAGGATGGTGTCATGGTGTCATGTTGAGGATTTTGTTGTTAGTTCAATTAGTTCCAGCACTGCCTGGTTGTCCTTAAGAAAACGCTTTCAGCGGTCGATTTTTTTTAGTCTTTTCTTGTCTTTCTCACTCTCTCTCACTCTCTCTCTTTCTCTCTCTCACTATTTATGTCTTTCTCTGTCACTCCCTTCTCCCTCTCTTAATCTCTCCACCCTTCGTCCCCACTTTCTACAACTACTGTGCATAAAAGATTTATCTATCACGTATCTCCTTACATGCTTGCTTCTTAACTCCCTCACCGTGAATTTTGGACTCTCTATTTGAACGACGGCAATAGTATTTGCAGTTTGTCTTATGTGAGACAAAAATTCAAGTGATCTCACTTTGTAATTGACACATTTCTTGAGAACATGCGGTACATCCATTTTCTTCTTTTTTTTTTTTAATTTTGTGATTATGCATCAGAAAAACTTATTTTCTTGTTCTCTTTCATTTTCAAATGTATTGGAGTGCAGCAGCCAGTTGAGATATAATCATAAATACCAAAGATAAAAAGTAAGAAAATTTCCAATGTGTTTTTCGCGTAATCCTTTCATTTATGACAGCTATTGAAAGCCTTTCTTAGGTTTTGCAAGTGTGAGACAGCCAAGGTGAACCAGAAATAAGTCACTCATAATAACTTTGAGTTAAAGCCCTTTAAATCCAATAATTTGCTATGTAGTAAACCATTTTCGTTCTCTGCAATTGTAGGACTAATAACTGAAGAAGCTAGAAATAATTTTTTGTAGTAACCTCTTCCAAGGCATAGAATAAATACAGTTTAGAAATGTTGATAACTCTATAATCTATGTCAAAATTCCGTCTTGCGCCTGATTTTCTCTAGTTGCCACCCAAAATCAATGAGTTTGCGCCGTTACAGCATCGGGTACCATTTATCTTGCCGACGGTTCTGTTTGACCTTTGAAATATTTCTCAATATCGCCATTAAAGTCAAGGCTGTACCGTTGGCAAGACGTCAGTATCGTTACTGCTATTTTGAAAAGACTTCAGTTGACAAACACAAGATAGATGGAGGAATAATGCAACAATTCAGCATGTAGTGCAGAAAAAAAATGACATTCAAGTTTTCACTGGAGCTGCGGGCATCTGGATCAAGGATACGATCAATTATACTTATCGCGGTGTCCTTTTTATATCAGCTAAGTGTCTTTCTTTCTCAACAAATCAAAAAATGCCACAATCTTAAGGACATGGTTGTACGGCCAACCAATTAAAGGTCATGAGATAATTCTAGAACATTAAGACCTGATGGGAAGGGGGGGGGGCAGAGAAGAAAGGAGTCTTGAGACTTCAGAATAGTTGCTTGGTTAATGTAAACGGAATTGGCTTAGGCCAGGATTCAGGGGGGTGTAGGATAACCTGATCCCGATAGGCCTAACTGGCAACGGAATGTTTAGTAAATCAAGCTATGACCAGCAGCCCACTCTCCTTATCCCGGCCTGTAACCTCAAACTGATCAACTTACTGCCAGGGCCTTTTCTATTCAACTGTTTCGCAACTCAATGGTTTCAGACGCACTTTTCAAGGATGCAAGTGAAAAAAACCACTTGATTCTGATTATTATGGAGACAAAACCTAACTTTTGTTTCTAAAAATAAAAATAATTTTCGCCAATATACTTGACCTATAAGGCGGCCACGGAGCTTTCAGACCATTATAGCCGACCCGCTGGCTGTGGGAACATAAACAACGCTGGCGTGATAAACGTGATAAACCGCGTGACGTCAATGGTCATTATTTATACCTCATACGTTGGGCCGGTCCGAGAGTCTACGATTTCGTTTACGCCTGTTCGCACGATGGTTAATAAATGGGCTTGTGGGTGTATGGAAGATAGGGGGGGGGGGGCTCTTATAATGAAAGGATGCCAGCTCAGTTTTCTGCTGACCGTTCGCTTTTAAATTATAGACTTTTCCATCCAACATACGCGTACTTTTGACCGTGAGTACGGATAAGAACAGAATGCATTTGTAACAATCCTTTGGAGCGTGGTAAACAAGTAGCCCATTAAGTAACTTTCATCTTGTCCCCTGTTTAGGCGGCAGAATATTAGAGAAAACGCTAAGACAATTTAAGGGTTATTTAAATTATTATGTAGATTACGTATTTACCTTGCATGATAACTAAATTTCCTCTTATTGCCCCTGTCTAAGCTGCAGATTTTCGGAGACACCGTTTAGCAGGTTGAAGGGTTAATAAGATTATAATTATATAGTGTTTATAGTTAGTTTGCATGAGAACTTTATATTTCTTCTTGTCTTTCTACCGGCTCTTTGGCTTAGCGGTAAGACACTCGCTTAGACATGGGGAGGTGTGTGGTTCGATCCCCGGCCGAGTCAAACCAAAGACTTTAAAATTGGTATTAGCAGCTGATCCGCCTAGTGTCTGGCATTATGGATTTAGCGTTAAGTCTGGTCGGCCCGGTGTCATGTTGTGACTGGATGTGATGTACTCAAGCGCTCCTTACATCAAAGTGTGGCAGCACGCTTTCAATTGTCCCCAGCGCCGTCTCTGATATAACCTTGAAGTTGACTCGGACGTTAAAGGGGCAGAATTTTAGACGCAAAGGTAGGCACGTTAAGGGCTTATTCAATTATCATGTCTTCCCCTTGTCCCTTGCTTAAGCAGCAGAATTTTGGAGACAACCGTTAAAAACTTTTTTTTAGATAGACAAGATTTAAAATGACACGCGGAAAGCTGAATAAACTTGCAATTTTTTAGTTCTGTATCAGTATCACCCGTGTTAACACGCCGTATAGAAGGGATTTTAAAAAGGAGCCATCATTACGGAAATTTTTAGTTTGGACTGGCTACTTCCCTTGTCAACCTTAACCACTATCTCGGCAGCAAAGGGAGACCATAGCTTAAATACAGCTTACAGCCCGTATTAAATTTTGTCTCGGGCAGTCATTTCCTGCTCAAATGCCCTGACGGGTAAATTAATGGTATACATAAAATTCTACCATGAGCTAGCATGGCTAAAGCAGCGTTTATATAGAGCGCGAACGCCGTCGCGGCCATCGCGAACGCGAACGCCGCTTTTGTGCAGTTTAGTCGTCTATCTCACACGATCATTGGTGACTAGGCTCAAGTTGTGTGGAATGTTTTTTATCCTCTATGAATAAAACCTGTTTCTATTTTTGACTTGCCTAAGTGGGATCTTTATTAATAAACGAATGATCGTTGGGTACTAGTCTGGGGTGGTGAGAAATAGCATAAAATGAAAAACACAAGCATAAAGTCTAAAAATTTTTAAGGTATGAAATTAGCTGCGGAGAGAAGTAGACTTTAAGTAGATATGCCCGAAATGTCTGCCTTAAGTTTTCATTCGAACTTTGGACTTTTAGTGGCGTCAGCACCCACCGCCTTGTCACTTAGAGAAACATAAGTCTTATCTTATACCATGTTGCCACTACGCTCCTTTAAAGAAGTTTAATGGCTAAGGTCCATGCTTAGCCTCTTTGCGTGACTTGCCCACTTAAACGGGAAGATCCAAATCGTACCAAAGGAAGCTTCCAACCGGACGCACACCAACACTTAGCCATAAACACAGAGAACAAATGATATTAGTTAAGGTATGCATTATGAATTATAGATCTAGATATCAGAATAAATAGTGGTCGCAGCCACTGCGCAATCAAATGATTGAAAGATTTTAAAAGTATAAAATTAGCCGTGAAGAGAAGTAAGCTTTGAGTGAAAATCCTCGAAACGTCTGCCTTTGGAATGATTCGAACCTTCGACTTATACTAGTTATAGTAGCGTCGGCACCCACCGTCTTGCCACATTGCCATCTCTCTATCTCTCTCTCTCTCTCTCTTTCTCTCTCTCTCTCTCTCTATATATATATATATACATATCTTTCCTCCTTCCTTTCTTTCTCTCTATCGGGTCTGCTGATTCGTTGGTTCCTCCGCCCTTGTTCTCTGAAAGACAACTATTTATATAGGATATAAGAAAAATGAAGGGAGAAATTGTTATCTTTTGAAATCTCGATAAAGAAGTGTATGAGAAAGAGTAATGGAGCTTACATTTGTCTGAGAGAAGAAGAAATTGGAAACAGAAACGAAATCAAACAACAATGTGGCACAGAGATAGAGAGAGAGAGAGAGGGGGGGACGCAGGAGGGAGATAGAGAAAGTAAGGCAAAAAAGACAAACATAAAATCTATACGCATAGACATACTCTTCTTCATAGACACAGAGATCGCATGGCATATATATTATTCATTTTACCCCTTGCTGTGATGGCATTTCGTATTCTCAGAATGAATAACACTATTAAGCGTACAGCCTCGAGCCAAAAGAGAATGAGGCAACAATGAGTGAGTAGATAGATGATGTAGGCCTATCGCTCTCCTACCTAGATCTAAATAGAATAGGGGCATTGATGTAGCTGTTCTCTGCCATCAATAGCGCACGTGAGTGTCCACGTCACGAGGCTTCTATTATCTCTAGCTATCAGCACGCACAGGTAAAATAGACCTTGAAGGAGAGATTACATGCAGCTAGCGACTTTCTGTCTTGAGAAGAATATTCCGTTCTCACGCTCAGAGGATGCTCAGGTAGCTAATTCTAGCGTTTCAAAATAAAAACAATTTTTTTTCATTTTTTTCTTTTTCAGAATGGCAGAAGATATTGAGAAGCCTGGGCGCGCATTAAATTATGTAATAAATAGAAACTGAGGTTACATCTGAAACAACTGCTTATAAATGAAGATAGAGCAGAAAGTGAGCCCTACAGATGAAAGTGGTATGTAGCTACAGTTGTAGTTAAATGTAAATAATATACACAGAAAGGTGGCAAGTTACTAAACAAATACAATTATTGAAATAAGAATCAAAATAACAGAAAAAAAAGTGAATTCATGAGTTTCAAGAGTAGATAGACTAGATGTTCAGGGTTTATCAGATTCTATCCACGAGCCTAAAAAATACCAGCAGATCGGAAAAAACACAGAACTAAACCTTATATGAAATTAAGTGCCAAGAATATAACTATAATTTGGGTACACTAGACACAAAATGGCGATAAACAAAGACATAATTATGCTAGCAAGCAGATATGAGTTTACGATCAAACGATAAGAGCCATTCTTCTAAACTCTAACAGAGACTTCCAAGTTTGCGAGTGTTACCAAAACATATACAATATTCTTGCTGCAAGCTTTGTTGAACCTCTTCAGTTCACACAAATGCAAGTCTGATTTCTGAATGTAACAGTAGGCTGCGAAGTACAAGAAAGTAAATGAAAGTAAAGGAAAGTCGTTAAGGAAGGGTGGGGGTTGGGGGGGGGGGGATAATAAACCTGAAAAGGGCCTTTAACTTAAACAGTAGAAGGAAACGTAACACGCAGAGCCTGGAGGCCTTAAACGCAAGGGGAAAAACGACACGCAGAGGCTGAAATTAAGTTCAACGCAACGCCTAAAACCTAGAATAAATCTAGTCTTAACATATAGAATCTAAATCGAAATGTATTCTAGATCTAGATTAGTTTCTAGATTTAAGTCATATTTTAGATACTTTAATCTAGTTCTAAATCTTAATCTAATTTATTTAAATTGTACTTAAATTGAAAATTAACCATCTCAATCTTATTTATCTAATCTGTTCTTACTGCAAAATTGAACGGAAGAAGTTGGGAAGCGAATTAAATTATAATTTATTTATGTGTGTTCTTCCGCCATCTATTTTTTTGGGATGTTTAGAATTTGCCCTCTCTTTTTATCCTTATTGAACTTGGAGCGGCATGCAAAAATGTATAAAACGATTGGCGGTGACTTGTGTGAGTAAATTTGATCGTTACGTGCAAACAGCAATAATAATGATAACACCGTGAAAATATTTCAAACATGTAAACGACGGGTGAATGTGCCAAGAAAATCAGCTTCATAATTAGTGAGGCCTAGAAACTATTTATACTTCTTTCCACGTGCTCTTTAAATATATACACATCTTTCCGAAAGCTAATGAACAAAACCATGCGGATGGTTTGTTTACTTTACAAGGAATTTATGTACACGTATTTGGTAGTTTTGATTGGTATTCTGCCGTCTTTGCATGAGTCTTGCTTTTTTCAAGAAATATAGAAGACGTAAGATACAAAAACTTTTTTATCTATTTTTTCCCTGCGCTTTCTATTCTTTTTGTGACCCGGTTTGGTTAGATGATTAGATACTCATTTTGTTAGTTTATGCTGTACGATACGATACATAGACAAATAACTTATGTCTACGACTATTGACAAATGTGTAGTTAGATCTCTTAGGTAGGCATGCTGTAACAGTGTAAGTAAAGTTAATACAACACTACTAAACCTTCCGCTCCAGCGAGTCGCGAGGCAGCCCTTCCCCATTCCCAGTCCATATAAGACTGTACAGTGTAACCACGGGGCCGAAAAAATTTAAGCCCAGTCTCGTTGACCTTGTTAAATATTAAATCGCTATCCTATTCTGGAGTTCAATAAAATACAAAGAGAAGAGAGATAACGAGAGGAGGCGGCCAGAGTGAGATAAAGAGGAAGAGAGAGAGAGATACAGAGAGACAGAGAGAGAGGAGGGGGCAAGGATGCAGGTTCAGGGTAGCCTTGAGGGTGAAGTTGTTTGCTTTTTCCTACTGTAGGAATTTGCAATATTTCTGCTACTGTAAAACAAGAATTATGTCTATTTTATTGAAGGTATAGATGTTTAGGTCACGTCGGATAGGGATATAGGCTGTACCTCTTTTTGCACAGTTTCATTTTTCGTTGCCGTTGAAAGTAAAATAATTAAATAAAGATTTTCATCTACTAAAAGCCACAAGCTGAGTTTTTAGACATTGAGGACGCCGAATTTTCGTCATTAAGGAAGCTAAGTTTTAGGCACTAAAGAAGTAAGGTTGTTGTGCTCTTAGTGATTGGCCTTCGTTTAGCTGATCAATCTTGGATTGGGCGGGCCTAAAAAGGAAAGGAAATTCCTCGTGTTGAATAAAGGCAGGAAAGTTTGATCTGGTGCAACCTCACAAAGTAAAACACATGCACTTAGATCTCTCTTATTAAGTCAAGCAATGAAAGCTTGTCTAACATATCAGTATGGGACTGTTTCAGGACTAACCTCTTTTGTGTGTAAAATTCAAAAGGCGGGCTCACCAGCGAACTCTTCTGTGAGCGAGGTAGTTTATTGAAAAAAAACTCTTGTGCTAAATCTAAGTCCAAAAACTCACCATAACCCAAGGGGAACTACTCTTAAATATAATTTGGGAACTACTCTTAAATAATTTTTTTTTAAGTTCATGGAACAGTTCCATAGTGGGCCACAATCCCTGGCAATTAATGAAAGATCACGAGAGGCGACCATTAGTTGTTTGTTCTCGTTTCAAGTTAACAGAATACCAAAAACCGAAAGGTTTGCCTGAGGAACATTCACACTGGAAACGTATCGGAGCGCACACAACCAATTACTGCGCTCTGTTGCGACATTCATGATAAACGTTTTACTGTCTTTCATACCCTTTGGAGGTAAAAATCTAAACAGGAATACAGCATTTGGAAATAAAAAACATAATTTGGCCTCGGCTTTTTCAGTTTTCGTATTACTATTTCTCGGACTCTTTAGAAGTCGAAAACTGAACAGAAATAGCATTTTGCCTCGGCTATTCCGATCCAGTTTTGCTTCTATTGTTGTCGGTACCCTTTGGGGATAAAAAGGTAAACAGAAATTTATGATTTGGAAATACATGATTTGGCGTTGGCTGTTTCAGTTTGTATATTACTGGATTTGACCAGCCAAGTTCTGTTGGTCTTATATGTGTTTAGTTTTCGATCAATAAAGACTAAAAAGAAAACAAAACAAATTCTCTGTTCATACCTCATGCCCAATCCCTCTCATAATTCTTTGTACACCCTTTCGGTCTGGTGACGATGGTCAGTCCCATTGGACCGGGAATGTGTGAACTTCAAACCCCCCCCCCCCACACACACACACACACACAACTTCCATCCCTGATTGGAGCAGAGAGTTAGAGAACTAAGTAGTAACACTATTAGAATTCGAAAAAAATGAATACAAGTTATAATATCCATGAAAGGAAAAAGAATTTGTACCGAAATGGAAAAAAATAGTTATTAAAAGAATAACAAACAAACATTAAATGAAAATTGATTATGTACTGAAACCACGATTAATCATTTTGCAGACAATAGAATCAAGGCACACGGGAAAAAATGACTTGCAGAACGCCTACGGGAAAACCGTATTTGAAACAGAAGGTATAGGGTTATACCGAACAGGTCAAGACCTTTTAAAATTACGGGTGAACTGTCTTCCCCGTTTTATAAATGTTTTTTAAAAAGTAACAATATCACAGAGTGGTCCTTTTAGTTTTGTTCTGAGATTTATTTGCTGCATCCCTGTCTTTTCCTGCACTAAAAGCGCTTTATAACTGAAAAAAACCATGATTTAAAAAACTTTTTATAACACTAGTTGAACCAATAACTAGTAATTGTAATGAGGGTACAGAATCAACGCTTTAATTATATGAGTTATTGTCCTTGGGAAAGAAAAAGTTTTATTTCTGTTTAGATACAGTTAACTATACATCATTCTGTGACATTAAAGTAAACCTTTTTTTTTATAGCAAAAAAAAAATCTTCTTGCCATTTCGTCTCTGGCCATAGTTCTGTTTTTCAATAAAGGAGAAATTATCTTCGTGCTCTTTTTTCTTTAGTGAAAATTATTCAATTTTTGTTTGGAAAAAATTCAATCACACGAAACCAACCACTTGAGAACCCTTTATAAACAACAGAAAAAAGAGTAGCGATATTTCACCACAAGTTTGAGGATGTATTTTTAAAGAGTATGTTAACGCGGCCAAAAAGGCTAAACAGTTATATTCTTTGAAAGATTTTAAAGTCTGAAATTAGCAGTGGAGAGAAGTAGACTATAAGTATAAATGCCCGAAATGTCTGATTTTAGTATGACTCTAACCTTTGACTTAAAGTAGTTAGGGCACCCACCACCTTGCCACTTAAATAAGTATAGCTTATAATACATGTCGCCGCTCCTTTAAAAAGAAGAAGTTTCATGGCGAAGGTCCTTGCATAGCCTCTCTAAGCGATTTACTTCCTTGAACGAGAAGATCGAAATCCCACCAAAGGCAACCGTTGAAACCGTAAGTGCACCGGAACTTAACCATTAACAACAAATTTACAGAACAATCGATAACATTTTAACTAAGGCATGCCTCTTTATAAATTATAGTCTACTTAAAGCCTACTTCTCTCCACTGCTAATTCAATACCTTTAAAAATCTTTTTGTCGTTTGATCGCGTATTGGCTGCTTCCACTACTTATTCTGAAGGACATTGTAATTTCACTGGCGGTTTACAATATTCTTAATAAGAAAAGCTTTAAATCAATATAATATAAGGAAATGCCAAGTACAGATGCAATTTGCGTCTAGTCAGCAAAAAATATTCTTGATGTTATTCGACCTGCATCACGAACAGACATAACGTGGTCATAAACAAGACTTGTTATTTAAAAAAAACTTTTGTGTCTGGTTAATGGTTATTATTTTACTATTTATTAAATCTTCCTGGAAATAACATTGTGTAAATAAAAATAATAACGAAACAGATTTGAAATGGTGTGAAATAACAGACAAGGACGGTTACAAGATTCAAGATGATGTGATCAGAATTTAAAAGATGCAGCTGCGAAAACGAAGCATTATGATGACAGAAGCAGGTAGGAGACAATAGAAACATAAATTTGAATTTGTGTAGAGATTTAACTTGATAAGAAATCTATTCTTGACAGGAAACAGGAGGTGTGGCTAAATAATTAGTTTCCGTTAGATTCTGAAAAAGAACAAAAAATCATTCGTTGGCGGCATGAGGAGAAAAAAAGAAGTTGATGATAGAAGAAAAAAAATTACATGTACGTTAAACACAGTTTATAACCCATTCTTTGATATTTTTTGTGGCTTTGTATAACAATTAGAAGAACTGTTAAAACAGAAGGAATAGAAATTCAACAAAAGGCGGTAGGGGTTTGCACATTGGCTGGCGTCTCTTCCATTCTTTATCTTACATCTAACAACTGGTAGATTCGCAGGTGCACGCCGTGCCAAATTTTATAGACATGTATTAATTTCACACACCTGCCTAGCGCCTAAACACATAAAACACGAACTTTTAGAAAGCTACATGGCCATTTAGCTACCTGGAAGATAAACTATGTCTACACAAACACAATGAATGGAAAAGTAAATAATTTACAGTTTTATGATTATGACTAGTAGTTTACATGAATAGAATTAATGGGACTGAAGCATATGATCTATTCATCTGTTCTACATCTATCTTTTTATCAATCGATCCATCTACTATCTCTTTTTGTCTATCTATATCTATTGAACAAGTTCAAAACTGCCACTGTTCAGCTAACATGCAATGGCAGTAATTATAATTATTCGCAATTCGTATTTCCTTCCCCTTCTCCCCCACACGAGGGCACACACACGAACACACAAAGGGTTTATTATTTTTTTGGTGACCACCAACCCTTATTCACTTATATCTAGTTTCTGTTATCATAGGTGCCACTTGATAATTTTCAAAAGGGGACATTTTTTTTACCGATGATGACAGCTGCGAAAGAACTTTTTAGTTGAGTCCGGGGGCATGCTCCCCGGGAAATTTGTTTGAAATTACCCTACATATAAAGAAGCCTTTTTAGAGAATGTGGCCAGCAGCTGACTTCCTTCGTATATAACCGCCATCTAAGGGCCCTGAAACTTGATTTTTTCTTTAGACACTTTGCTATAGTTTGATTGAAATACATTACAAGTTATTCCCACTAATGCTGTTATGCATTTAATTTTTTTTTACCTTTGCTCTTTCTTGCTTCTCCTCCATCACCAATCTTTACATTTTTCTTTCGTCCGTGTTTTTTTTTTCTCTCACCTGTCTGTATATATGTATATGGGTGTCTCTCTCCCTACCGTCCTTTCCTTATTTTAAATTCTTCAGGTTTTTTAAGCGTCTTTAATCTAGGTCTACTCTATGTTTATTTTTTTATCTCTCTTCTCATCTTTACTTCGTTCGCCCTTCACGCTCCCCAGCATTCCTATCTCCATGCTAAGTAAGTCAGCTGTTCAAATTTATGGTTCAGGTACCTTCTTT
>BMAT01006374.1:30445-43045 GCA_019649035.1 Elysia marginata
TACCTTGAAACCTTAAAAAAAAAAAAAACCAACAGATTTTAGAACATATTCATGCCTGACATTTTTAATTTTATCTTTGTATGTATATATATATATATTTTTTTTTTCAACCTTTAGACTGGTAACCTAGCCATGGAATCACTTCTAAGCTTAACATCAAGAAGGGCAGGCGAATGGTTCAAAGAAGAGCTGCGTGCTGCTGGTGGGCTTGGCCATATTGTGGATTCTGGTATGCAATGCCATAATTATATCATGAACTGACTGAAATTAATCTATCTTCTTTTTTTTAATTTCTCGTTCCTTTATTTTTTTCCCTATTTCTGCATTCAGCATTTAAGGGCAAGCGCGACACCCTTGGAATAGGGGTATAGGAATATAGGGGTTCCATTGTCGATTTTCAGATTTGTTTAATTATGAAAGTTTATCCTTCTCTCAACACAATGGCACCAGATTTTTCTCCCTCAGGCAACCTATAAGTATTTTTTTCATAGTTTTGAAAATAAGCACTATGCCAAAACACTATAAAAATATGATATTTCAGTAGGAAAAACAAAGCTCTTAGCGCATAGTATAAACTATTGCCCCTTTTATAAACCTTGACTTGCAGTGGACTTTGGGAAGTCCACTTCCAAGCGTGCAGTGTCAACACAAACACTGAACAGGGTGAAGGACATACAAAATCGTAGGAAAATGTTTCTTTACTCTTTTTCTGGTTACTTTTAGCCTTTAAAAACAGCTTTTGACCTTGTTTTAGTCTAAACTTTGTGACACTGACAGCGAGTGGCTGAATGATCAATTCATGGGGTTCAGCCATGGGTCAAAATAGTTAAGTGAAATACATTGAGTAAAAACAATACAAGTCTGTCAAGGCAAGCCGTTAAGGCCCTCACTTAACCTTACCCGGCTCAAGTGCTAAGCCTTTTTTAAGACAAAATTGGGGTGACCTTTTGTGGTGTGTGTGAAGAAAGTGCTAACTTCCAGCGATTTTTCTTCCCCTTTTGCTTTGGTTGATAGTCGGTGACGCTCTCTCTCAAAGATTTTTAGGTTTATGAAATTCTTACCACAGTTATGCAGTCAACAAAATTTTTTCGTAAAGTTAAAGGTCCCTCTTGTTTTGTGGGCAAGAATTTCTAATTTCTGTACGTCACTTTTGCAATTCAAGCAATCTTTTCACTTATTTGAACAGAGAATGACTGTCTTCAAAGTTTGCTGTCTGTTTTCTATCAATTGGACAAGATAATTGAGATCACAATGAGGCAGGAGCCTATTCAACGCATAAACGATGATGTGCATGATTTTTTTTTTCAAATTTGTGCTTTGTCTAGACAGTTGGACAAATGATTCATCGGTTTATTTATCGTGATCAATGAGAATACTAGGAGCATTTGGATCAAGACAGGTTATTTAATCCCCCTCTCTCACCCCCTTTCACGAGAACAAATGCTGGGCTGTCACGTCATTGACCAGATGGTCTACCTGTGTCTATATGATCAAGATAATCTTTCCTTTGTCACTGCCTTAGTGCTAATACGCCCAGTTTTATGGTGCCACCATGTAACCTTTATCACAATGAGGTGATAAAACAAGTCACTGCGCACTTTTTTTAAATGTCGTACCCATTCCATTGAAATCAGCAAGTTATAAGACAAAGTCTAACTTTAAAAACAACTTATTACAAAGGTGATTTATGTACCAAAAATCAGTTTCATAAAACCAGTTAGTTAATTGCCAAAGCAGCTTAAAACACTTCGGGTTATAATATTAGGTGAGCACTGTACACCAATTTTCATTTTTTAAGTCTTTAAAAATCAGGGTTTTGATTTTTAAGCAAAGAAAATTTGAACTGATGTTTTTTTTGTTTTTTTTTTTTTGTTAAAATTAAGGAGAAATTTATCCGGAAAATCTTTGTTTTTCATCTGTGTCTGTAGCCGATTAATATTTTCATTTCTTTTGTTTTTTTCAGTCAGGTCATGTGAAAAAAGTCTGCCTTTGGATTTAACACAAGACATACAGACATCTCTGCCCATTTTGAGAAAGCTAGACAGGTGCCTGAGAGTATTGGAAAATGTAAGTGTTGTAGGTTAAGCTACAAAGGCATGCAAAGAAAATCCTAACCTGTCCTAACACAATTGTCCGTCATCCTTTAAGTTCCTTAATTAATGTAGCTTTAATGGACTGCAATAATATACATAAGTACTTTGAAAAAAATTCATCCTTTTTCCTTTTATTTATGTAAGATTTAGTGCACCCATCTAGTGACAGATTAGGTTTTGATTAAAGTACGGACAATCAAGTTATCTTGGATTATTGAGAGGCATCCCTTTTAGTTCTTTCAACACCACTGTTAGCGTGTAAAAGTTTATAATTTGTTTTGTACCCTTCAGACCAAACAAGGATTTAAAACACTACACAAAATTTTAGTCATTGTTATTCTATTCAATTTCAGATCAGTTTTCAGAATACAGATAACCAGAGCTACCTGATCTCATACAAAAAAGCTGCTTTGCTGAAATCGTGTTCAAGGTACTGACATTTTTTACCCTTTTGTGCTTGTGCTTTTTTTTTCATCTTAAAAATATCAGAGTATAAAAAAGAACCTGCTTCATTTGACACTCAAGTGGCTGGAGCCGCAGCTCAATTTTCTTCCCCAGGACTGGAGCTGCAGCTCAGTTCTCTATCATGGACCAGAGCTGCAGGAAAAAGTTTTTTGTAGGCCCTAGATGTTAGATAACACTTAATTGATAGTTCTAAAAAGCTTAATGTACTACGCAATGGCATTAGAAAATTATGTACTCTGATCAATAATGTTTCTTTGGAATGACTTTATTTGGTAAATTTGTGATTTTTTGTGTTTTAGGCTGTTTTCAGCTGTTCTGATGTAAACACAATCATGCAAAGCTGAGACCAATACAGACCCTCGAATCAACAAACAAATGGAGCAAAACATAAGAAAAACTGAAATTCAATGTGAAACTAGCCTCATAAACTGTGCTAATGGGTTTGAAAACACATAAAATAATGCAAAATAGATAAATACTCCAGTTCTAAAGATAATTATAACACCACTACCACCACCTACTTTTGCTCAATTTCTAGATCTATGTAGTCTAAATTGCATTTTTTGGCAGTTTTTATTGAATTTTATGGCACCACAACTTCCTTGTTGAAAACAAAAGTTCACAACATTGGAATTTCTCAGGCTTGGACTGGATTTTAATAAAATTCGGATTGCAGACCTGCCAAATCTCATGATCACCAGCGGTTTCTCACGATCTGAAGCCACCAAAATTATTAGTTCTGTAAATCTCAAACTTTCCCGAATTTATTAAATTTGAATTGTCTTGTGAGCGTACCTGGCCATTGCCAGGTTTTTGTTTTGTTGTCTGTGGTAATATCGAGAGTCGAGCATTAACTATTAATGATCGATATTAAGTCTACTGCAAAGTGTATTGAATTTGCGGTATTTTTAATGAACAATATTCTTTATCGACATAGCCTGTTTTGTTTACCGTAGCTCTTTGCAGTGGGAAGATTGGATTGTCAATTACAATGCTTGAGCTGATACTTTTTTTTATGAATCTGCGTTTATCTAAATCTAGAAGTAGAAGATTAGATCTAGAGTAAATGAAAACCTTTAATTCCCCAATTATTGATTGGGCACTCGCTATTGTTTTTTATGGGATTAAACCAGATTAAGCGGTAAATTTGTGATAGAAATAAAAGTTTACAAAGAAGTGCAGATCTAGATATCTACCCCGATCTATTTTGTTTCACTTCAGTTCAGTAAATGGTTTAGTTTCACTTTCTTTTCACCGTTTCAACGCACTTCAAGACTAGAATAGATAAAGATCTAGCCCTTGCTGACGCACCTGGATGCAAGTAACATAAATTTTTTAAACTTCCACTATTGCAGATGGGCACAACAACAAATTACGTATCTTAATTTAAGTTCGTGAAAAATACTCTAAAAGGGGTTTTAGGCAGTTACATTATTTTTTTTCGCGCCGATCGTGATCTCACTATGAACACACCCAATCTCACTATGAAACCCACTGATTCTCACTATCCATAATCAAAAGAGGTTGGCAGGTCTCCAATTGTAAAGACAAATAGACTATTGCTTGCAGGTATATATGTATGGGAAATTTCAGCCAGTATATACATTGCCTTGTCCTTTCCACACTGGAAAATCTGACGAACATATGTCTCTGGTGACTTAGGTGCTAAGAGTCAGTTGCTGTGGTATAGAAACATCTAGCATTTTTTAAATCAAAGGCAATCATTTATAATGTAGTATCTAGTCTTTGAAATTGTGATTGCTTCATCTTCAGATAATAGTGTTTTGTATATCAATTTCAAAAAATGATTTTAATTGTCGCGAAAAATACGAAGTACAACAACAAATTTTAGTTAAACCTTTAGTCATTGGGGATACATGATCATGTTTTATATTTTAATTTTAAAAAGAGAAGG
Source organism: Elysia marginata (assembly GCA_019649035.1). Taxonomy (NCBI): domain Eukaryota; kingdom Metazoa; phylum Mollusca; class Gastropoda; family Plakobranchidae; genus Elysia; species Elysia marginata. The sequence continues at coordinate 34,919 of BMAT01006374.1, forward strand.
GGTATTGACAGCTTAAACTGCGATTAGCTAATAAAAAAAAAGTGTTCACAAATTTAAAAGAGCAAAATAAGTCTTTAGTTTATAACTGGGAATCTTCGGTCTAAACTTTCTTAGCCCTCATTTCAGTCATTCACATTCAAATCATACCACCATATTTTCCTTCAGATGGCTCCCGCCTTTTTGAGTAATTGCTATTTCCAGCCCTGTTACAGCTTGCAACGCTCAATGTATTGTAAACTAATATTATGCTCAACAGCTCATTCACAGCTATTAGACAGTGTTTGTCCTTAATTTCTCAACGCACTGAGAAAACCTGACTCCCCCATTTTCTTGCAGGATATTATCTCTTTGCCAAGCCTGCATGCCAAGTCATAAAGTGCTTGAGGATGTAGAGGAGAATAAAGCAGTGAAGGACTTACCAGGGTTCACTGTCCTCACATGCCTGCTTGCAACACTCAGGGTACTGCTGAACATCACCCATGAGCACAGTGAGTTGTTCATTCCTCATTTTTGTGCTTTTACCACTTGTATCTTTTCAATTTTCATGATAAAATTAATAAAACTGCCTAATATGCCAAATAACCACCGCTAAATTATTGAAAACAAGAAAAGGTAAGTTGACTTTTTTTTTATTGATAATATAATTTAAGTCCTATACAAGGCAAATGATGTAAAATTTTATTATGTTGTTTGTTTCTGTATCAACACAGAGAGAGGTGTTGCCATACATTCACCAATCTTTAAAAAATGACCTACTACTTGGTTCGATGCAAGGTCCCATTAATGAGGTTTATATTTTTATTGTGAGGAGTAATGTCTTGTGCCAATCAATTTGTTTGACTTTTTTATGCTTCTCTCCCTCAGAACTTGGAGAACTTGATCCCAAAACAGAGTCATGTTTGCAAGAGACCATCCTAAAATGTTTGTTGAGCACACAGTGGTGTATTCCAGTGGAGCGAAGATTTGATTTGGCAGTTTTGGTGAGGAGAGAAAATGGCTTTGGATGTATAGGTCCTATCCAAGTGTACACTAATTGATATTCTTAGCTGTTTTAATCAGAGATGCCAAATATCAATTAAAAAAAAATTTTTTTTTTAAACATATTGAAAATTTTCTGGTTTTTTTTTTTAGGTTTGCTTTTGTCTTTATCCGTTGAAAAAATAATGATCCAATTTTCCAGGTTTTTTTTTTTTTACCAAGGCCGCGCTTGCTTTTGCATTTTGGCTACTTATAATATTGTCTCTAGGTTAAGGTCCAGAAATAATGCATTGAAATAGTTCTATTTTATCTTTTTGTGAGTTTCGCCAGAGAGTTAGCTAAGCTAGGCCAGAAAAGTATGTCGACTAGAAACATCGATCTAAATATCGAGGTTAGATAAAGATAAACATCCAAGGTTCCTACTGGGTCTGGAAAAGAAAAATTGAGAATGTGCAGAGCTATTCGAGTGTGTATTTTGTAAAGAGCAGTTAATTGGGATTTGCTAGAAAATCAAACAAATTGTCTTTGTTTTGCAGAGTAACGATTGTTGTTGTATTAGTAACATACAGCTGCCTAAGTTTTACTTTTTTCACTTCTACCTCTGTAACCCCTTTCGGGAAATTTGGCTTCATTACTCAGCACAAATGTGTCACTACAAGAGCAGCGCCAACTAATGCCCCAGCAGGCCAGTATAAGCCTTTTTAATCCATATGCAGGGTGTTGCAGGCGCATATTACAAATTAAAAAATAGCCTGTAGCTGGGTACCCATTTTACAGGTGGGTGGACCGGCAAAAGTAAGGGTGAATTGCTTTCCCAAGGCAACTGCAAGATGCCATGATCATGCCTATCGCAAAGCAACAAAGCTGTTGCAGACTTGGTAGCTTCAATCAAGTCGAAATTCTTCTCAGAGGGCCTTTCCTTCAGTGCAGTTGTCAATATTGATAATCTTACCGCCAAGAACTAGATCTACTGACATAGATGTAATGTTTCATTTCTTTCAAGGAAGTAATGCTCACCCTCTTTCGGCTTGCCTTTTTCTTCTACCTTTCTTCAGTGAAGCATTACTTTATACTCAAGTCTATTGAAAAGTCCTATTATAACAGAGATTTTTTATTTATATTAGAAAATATTTTTTTATTTCTTGTGCATTTAGACCTAATTTGGTCTTTTTACAGCCTGTACAAACAATAAAAAAAAGTTAAGATTCAGTATGGAGACCTTGTAGATAGGTTTAGATTGTCGTCAATGTGTTCATATTTTTTTTTTATTTTGGCATTAGATCTTTATCTACTTCTTGTTTCTGAAGGCCCATAAGATTGCAATTATGCCTTTCTATTTTGTACTTTCTATGGTTTTCAGTTTCACTGTGATCCCATACCTTCCATCTTTCTGAACTTTTCTTAAAATTTTTTCCACCCAAAGTTTTCCGGTTGTGCCTGTATCTATTAGCAAAACAACAACAACTTGTGTCTGGGCTAATGACATTCGCTTGATGTGAGATGCAATTAGCATAACAGTGATCTTCGTTGATTATATAAATTGACATGCAGAGACGACGCCCTAAGGCTAAAACAAAAGAAAACATGACATGCAGACCCTAAAATCGAAGAAAAGTGGCACCAAAAATCTAGTCTAGATCTAGGCTTAATGCAGACTCTAAATCAAGCTATCTAGCTCTAAATCTAAATTGGTTTCTAGATGTAAGTCAAATTTTTAGACTCTTGATCTAGACTTTCGATCCAGATCTAACCCAAATACTAACGAATTCAACAATCAAAGCCAGCAAAACTGTTTTGTTTGTGTGTTATTCCACCTACCATGTTTTCAAATGGTCTCTTGCTGGGCCCATAATGCATTACTCTTCTTTCATAAGATCCTAAACCTTTGTTTGGCAATGTCAGTGAGAATACTTTTTATAACAAGGGTCCTAGAGTTCTTGTTATTACTGTCACTGTCATATCTACGTAGTAATCATTTAATCATCGCATTAGATTGTCCCTGTCATAAAATTTTTCAAATAGTCATTTTTGTGTTTCAAATTTATGATTTCTTGTGAATTAGATCATAGAATGTTGATACGTGGAGGTACATATTCACAGGTAGTCTTAAAATGTTTATATAAACCATGACATGATGCCTGCTCTTTTGTTTTTGGTGCATTGTCTGATAAATTTGCTTCATCATTCAGTGAGCAGGTCAGCTTTTTAACTTACTGTGGGCATTGATTGTGGTGTTCATAACCGGGAAAGTTCATACCACCTGAAGGCAAATCAATGTATCTGCACTTTTTATGATATCAGGGAAAAAAATCTATTCCTACCAAGTGCTATAAGTCGCTCAGTTATGTCGGTTTGACAAATGAAAGGTACTATTTGTAGTTGATAGTCTATATGCGGATCTGTCTCATGACAGATGTAGTTAAAAACAGTAAAACAAAAATAAATCCCACAAATTTGTCATACTTCAGTCTGCCTTTGGGTGGCAGAATACATGGGTCTTTATATCAAAAATAAAAGAAAAAACCTTGTATGCCATTGAAGTTTAGAAGCTTTTATAAAGGCAGAGTCTTTGACATAGGAAGAGATTCAAGTATTGAAAACTATGTTAAGCCTGTTGTTTTTTTTATTTCTTTAACCTTTTTGCTCCATGTATTTTTATATCCAAAGTGCCTGGGACTTCTGATCAACCTGGTAGAAAACAGGGAAGCTAACAGAAAGGTTATGATGGAAATGGTGATTCCAGTGAGGCGTGGGGAGCAAGTGCCTGTGAAAAGCATGAATGCAGTACATGCTGTTGTTGAGGTCAGTTGTTGTGTCTTTTTTAGGTGGGTAAAGAAGTGAGAAGTCCATGAACTTACAAAGTAATTAATTGTAAAAGCAAAGGCACAAAAAAAAAGAGCTGCTTTGTACTCTTAAATATTTTTACCAATGGTGTCATAAAAAAAAGAAAAAAAAAAAGAAAGAGAGTTCTGACTCTTTTTCTATCTTTGAAAGAATGAATTCCCTAAAATAATTTTACCAAGGGTGTCATAGAAAAAAAAAGAAAGAGAATTCTGACTCATTTTCTATCTATTAAAGAATGAATTCCTTTTGAAAAAAAACAACAATCTTTTAGTTTGATTTTAAATCAAAATTTCACAAGGCTTGTCCCAAAAATAATTCAAAAGCAAAACCAGTATTTTTTTTAAATTTATCTTTTTACACATAAAATGCACCAACCTGTTAGTTATTGTTCTTCATAGCCATTATTGTGATTGATTTATTTATGCCAGCAAGAGTGAAGACAATATATATCTTGTTTTCAAAGGTAGATTTTAAGTGCTGCAAATTTTTTTGTTTTTTAATTTCTTTAACTAGTTAAACTCTTTCATCAAACTTCTGGTCTACCATATGGTCATTTAGAGGTGCCAAAAGGTGGTAGGCTGAAAGTGAAGGTCAGGGCTTAGTTTGCCTCACTTGTTTTCTGCTATGAAATGATTGTACTTGTTTTCTGCTTCAGTTATTTGTCTTACGTGAGGCAGCTGCACATGAGATGGAAGAGGACGCGGCGGTGGTCCCGCCGTCTGAAGAGTCCTCACCCAACAAGAGTGGGGAGTGGAAAGAGTCTGACTCGGGTATTCAGTGGATAACCAGCAGTCTGCAAAAGGTGAAGGACGAGGTGGTGGAGAAAGAGAAGAAAGAGGTGAAAGGAGAAGAGGCAGCTCCCAAAGATGGAGAGGGAAACCAAAGCATTCTTGAGGATGACGAGGAGACCTTTACCAAAGGTAAGACATTGATCAGGCAGTTATAAATTGAGGAGTTGGAAACACTTTTTTTTTCCACCCATAAATAGCCTGTGAGTGGAATTAACTGGGCATGCTGATTTTCCTGCATTGCGAAAAAATTTTTTTCTGATACTCACACCAGATTATCCTAGATCATTTTGTGTAATCCCTACTTTTTCTGCATAAAGTACAGTGCAATCTGTTTTATGTTGAATTGCTTGGGAATGCCTCATTCAGTTTGAATTATCAGAACTTAAAGCTAAGGGATACTTGAACAAGAAAAAACTACCACTTGGGAACCTGGAATAGATTTGAGTTATCAGATTTTGAGTTCTGTTGCTAAGGAGAATTTTTTTCCCCTTTTTTTTAATAATGTTTGTCCCTATCCTTGTTACATGTGATTGTTAGAAACTTGATACACTAACAAATCCATGTAGGAGGGCAAGAATTCAACATATGTGACCAAATGTTATTTTTGGATATAAAGATGAATCTGTTCTTTTCTCCTCAGCTCTTCATAAGGCTGGCAAACACATGGAAAACAGTATTGTTGCGTCCTATGCAGGCTTATTGTTAGGAACAATCATCATGGATAACAAGGTCAGTGGGTTGAGAAAAACGAAGATAAATTAGGAAAGGGCTTTTTTCAAAAGTCTATTCTAAGAACTCTTGAAAAAATGGCTGAATTCTGTTTGTCTCAGTCTCTTTTACCCTAAAAATATTGAAGAGAAACTATTGGCTCCTTGATATGTGGCTGATTTTGGTTACCCAAGATTTTGCCTCAAAGTCAAAGTGCATAATTATTTTTTCTTAAATAGATTCTGAAGAAATGTTCTTCACTTTTAGCGAACAAAGCTGTACTAGTTTTGAAAAATTTCTCTGCGTTTTTCATATGTAATTTTTGTCTCTGTGACAGGAATGCCAAATTTCAAGTCATTTCAGGTTTTTTCATTTTATTTTTTTTTATTGCACAACTGGGTCTATGCAATTTTTTAAATTACATTAGGCAACGTTAGACTCATTTTTAGTTGTTTTTCAGCAATTTTCCTTTTTTTTTAAAGCCTGAGAAACTATAAAAAACTTGAAGTTGAACAAGGTTGATCACATGAACAATGAAAATTCTTTGCTTCTAAATGACACTTTTGTATTTTTTATATGGCAATGTATCGCCAAGATTTTCATTTTTTTTTTTTTTTGTCAAAAAGTTTGTGGCATTTCTGCATATTACATTCATATTTTATATATATTGTTTATTCTTAAGCAAATGGTTTTTCAAAAATTTAAAAAAAAGATATTTTTTATTTCGTCTTTGTTGATATTAGGCATGAAGCTGTTTTGAACTGTAAACTCATGTTATTTCCAACATATTAAAACTTGTTGTTAAAAACATGTGATATTTTTGTCAAACAGCTCTTGTGCTTATGCTCATCATTTTGTTTTCCTCAGAACTATGCGGCAGCTGTGAAAGAACTCATTCCTAATGGAGATTTTGTTCCTATGATAAAAATTTTGAAGAAGTTCCTAAACTTTATGAGTCTTACGGTAAGTCAACAAAGAATGTAGATAGAATTCATGAGAAAATAAAATTAATAGTAATTTATTAATGTGATGTTCTTCCATCTTAAAAAATATTGAAAGAGGGTGATTTTGACAACAGAAAGAAGTAGTCAACCATCAGTGTAAATCAGGAAACATTTTGTGTTAAGGGGTCCCACAAAATAAGTCTACATACAGATTTTTGTGATATGGAGCTATATGTGTCATTGGAAAGGCTTTTGAAAGCGTATTAAGGTGGTGATTAAATCATTTTTGTATCTGATTTATTGCACTTTAAAGGCAAAGATTTACGTTGCCCTGTTTTTCCAAAAAAGGGAGGGAAAAGATCTTATAGTTTTCATAATATAAAAGCTAAAGGTGCATTACTGTGTTCTAAAAATGTAAAACACACATTTTAAACACTTTTTTATGGCCTCATAAACAGATTTGATGAAAACCATCACAAACTTTCAAATTATGCAAACAAAATTGTAACCCCAATGTCAAAAACCCAGCTAAAGTCTCCCAGTACCGATTTGAGCTACAGGAAATTTCTTAGTTTCAAGCTCCTAAAAAATCAGTCACATGTCCTTGCTTTGAACTCATAAAAAGAAATAATTAAATAAATGCATTTTATCTTTTGCATAATGTTGCTCTGATCAGGTGTAATATAAAAAAAATTATTTGTAAATTCCCCATTACTTAAATTGGGCCTAATTCGCGACCTTGGTTCTATCTTGTTTTATCTACATTTTTCTAAATTTACTTTGAAGCCATTTAGTGTTTCAACTCAGCCATTTCAAATGGGGGTGGAGACTTACGGTTAGGACTATGACATCTTAAAATTTAAAAAACCCCATCAAAGTAAAAAGGTTTTTTTGCCCCTCTTTTAAGCGGACTGGTTCAAAGTATGCCCAAATAGTAAGAACAAGATAGCATGAACTCATTTTGGTCGGAATTTTACATTCACCTTGCTGGAATTATTTTTTCATGTGTTTTAACAAAGCTATTTACTCTCATTTGTTTTTACTATAAGAATGCTCTCAGCATTGCCTATTTCTCTGTCTACACTGCGAGGAAACTTACTGCATTTGTTAAAGTTTGTTCACTGTTTGCCTTTTCTCGGTTGCGGAGGAAACTATATAATATACCAACCTTTGGCAAACACTGTGAGGGTCCTTACGGTACAAACAGAGAGAGTTGGCGAGGCTGATAGCATTCTTAGGGTCAAGAAAAGTTAAGGTCACAATAAATTTAGGCTCAGTTTGTTGCAGTACACATTTAATACAAACCCTAGTAAGATTCAAACTACTTTATGTAGACTTATAACCTTTGGCAGACTTTTAAACTAGCTTCTTCATGTTGTTCAAATAGTATTCATTTGTGGCCCTAATGCCCAAAACCCAGCTGAAGTCGCGAAGTTCCATTCTGAGCTACAGGCAATTTTTCAGTTTTAAACTCCTTAAAATCAATCAAACCACCTTGCTTTGAAAATTCATAAAAGATGAGTATTAAAGACATTTGAATTTTGCCTTTTGCCTATTGTCAAGATTTTGTGCTTTCTGCACAGATATATCATTCAAAAATGAAAATTTACATCTTTAAACTGGGTTTTTAGGTTGGGGGTCACAAATGAATACTATTTGGACAACATGAGTCAGTTCAAATGTCTGCCAAATGTTGTAAGTCTAATATACAGTGCTTCCATTCTTCCGCATTTTTGCGGAAATCCGCAATTTTTACCGTCCTCAAAGAAATCCACATTTGACTTTTTTCGGTCTGACCGATTTTCCGCATTCAGAACCGGTACCAAAATGGCGGCGGCGGAAGTCATTTGTGAAGGAAAACG
>BMAT01006374.1:92973-109821 GCA_019649035.1 Elysia marginata
GCCATCACACTGAATGTAAACATAAACTCTGCTGTTGTTAAAACATGGAAGTATTTTAGCCGGGGTCCGAGTAAGTATATGTTCTGACACCTGCCGTTTATTTCATGTGCTCATTTTTTATTCTCAAAATCAGAGTCAAAAATCCAAACTGTATTCAGTGAAAATTTGAGGCAAATCGGTTCAGTAGTAATGTCTGAGTAGGATTCGAAGGTGAATTTAAAAAAAAAAAAAATTGGTCTTTTAATAAAATAACGGCAGTCTAAAGGCCTCTTTTTATCGTTAGCAGCGCATTTCTGATAAAAGATGGTGTATCTCATACAATGTTGGCTAATGGATACTTTAAAAAAAATTATTGCGGCTTTCGTCTTTTCCTATAATGGTGCGCACTATGGAAGGGGTTCAAGCATGTTAGAACTGTTCAACACCAAGAACTAACCACATCTCTATTTACCGGTACATCCCATTTAGTTGTAAAATAGATCTAGTTCCGGAGTTTAGATTCTTTCCTCCTGCTTTTTTATGAGGAGTAAAACAATGAATTATTGTAACGATAAATATATAATATTAGATATATCATATCAAGAGTTTCTCTTTTCGTCGGAGTTGGGATCATAGCAAAGGCATCTTGTTAGAAACGTTTTTTATTAAATTTAAGAAGGCTTTAAATAGCTAAAGCTTAGTCAAGGAAATGAGGAGGAGAATTCTACGATCAAACAATGGGCCTATTCCAGTAAATGTTTCAAGTCAGAACAATGCTGTCTTCCACGTAAAAACACACCATGGTAGAGAATTGTCTCGCCTATCAAAGCAGACAAATGAGGTAAGAAGCTAAATATTTAAACATTTTGTGGCAAATTAAGATACTATAAATTTTGAAGACGCTCATTTTTTTTCAAAATATAAAGGCTATGAAACGGAACAGTTAAAAATATAGAGGTTCTCAGTGCAGTGAGCAGGGTTCCCTCATCTGGGCCACTGTTTATTTTAATTTCAGATTATTCTTTTTTAATCTTCACTTCGTCAATAATGTTTTTCATTATGGTTCAAAAATAATACATCTCGTTGCACATGGGCCTTTATTTCTGAAAATCGTATAAAACTTGCCACCATGAAGTTTAGGCTTAGCTAGATTGTCACAGCTGTGTGAAAATCCTTGTGCGGGCGAACACAGGGTAGATCTAAATCTCCTCAACTTCTTTTTCAGATTATGATTCTTTTTTTAGATGTTAAGAATAGAAATAAACTAAAACTTTAAGATTTACTTACTTTTCCTATTCCAATTAGAGTAATGAGGCTAAAATTAATTGAGCTCCCGCAACTTAACTTTTTTTTTAAAGTCTTTGATATTCCAAAATCGTATGTAAGACCAAGCACCATAAGTTTCTACGTTCTTTAAAAGGAGCACAGTGGAATCCCATTAAAGTCAGACCTGTAAAGGAAACTCTTGCTAATTATTAATTCTTTTTTGCCGTCCCATTTGTACTTCTTTATATATTTGTGGATTTTGAAATCAACTCTTGCTTAAAGTCAACGCAATTTTGTGGTCCAGAGGTGTTGACTTTATTAGAATTTCACTGTAACGTTAATGGCGTTGGTCTTAACTAAACTTATTTCCTGAAGAAAAGTAAAAAAAAAAAAAAAAACACACAACCCCGTATGTCAACTAATGTGCACAACACACTTTAAACTATGAAAACTGCCGCTGCAAAAACTATTGTATGATTGTTCTAAAACGTTTTCGTCTCGATTATATTTTGCAAGGCAACCATCGAGCTGCCTTTAACGGATCACCGACACGACCACCCCAACAAACCCACAAACATGAGAATCGTACCTGAAGACTTCTTACCCAGTGGAGACGCGCAACCTCAAATTGCAGAACGAAGGACACGAAGGGAGGTCCGTTTAGGGATGTTAAAGCCAGCCCAAGTCACAGCTCTCGTGCCTGCCTGCAACCGGAAACAGGAGCTCACAACTTTCGACGGCGACAACAATATTCGCTTCAAGATCCACGTCACGGACCAGAAGGGTGCAGAGAAGCCGACAAAAATTTTGGCAACTTTGGCCAAAGGAGCGCCGATCCAACGGCAAGATGGTATGGTGAAATATACAAGATCTGGATTCCATACTCCCACCATCCGCGAAATTGGCTCCAATGAGGACATCTGCGAGCTGGACAACGATCAAAGTAAAGAAAAACTGAAATGGTCGAAGAATGCCCATGACTTGTGGAATGAAGCGCTAGTCAGAAATTCTGAAAACTCTTATAGTGATAGAGTCAATCTAAAAACTCGCACACACCATAAATTTGGTAATACATATGAAAATCAGCAATCACGAAAAAATAGAAGACACGTTGAAAGGCAACGCAAACACACAAGAAAAGAGCAGCCGGTGTGTGATTATCGAAATAGAGAGCTAATTCCTGACTGTGAGCTTCCATCTCCTTTGCAAAGTTCCTCTACGAGTAACGCGACATCGGAGGATTCTCTCACCAGGAGTAACGAGACGGGTTCAAACTATTATGGATCTAGAGAACATAGACGGGGCTCACGTACACGAGAACGATACCAGCAAGGCGCAAGTATATTGAAGACCGCTACTCCTCATGCCGTATCACCAAGAAGGCTCAACGACAATCCTTTCTACGCTCACGATAACCGACAATTGTCGAGGCTGCAAGCTCCATTCGAGTACTTGCCTACTGTTCGCCACTCAGTTCAAACGTGCGTCACTTGTCAGTATACACCATGTTCAGCCTGCGGGACTGCGATATGTATTGTTTGTATGGCCGAGCCGTGTTCTTCTTGCAGAGCTCCTCTCTGCTCAGCCTGCACCATAGAATCCTTCTCTGCTAACAATCAGACTCTCTGTGTGTCTTGCACCCTCGAGAAATTTCCCTCATATTATAACCAGCTTGCTTACAACAGATCTGCCTCTACTGGCGAGATACCACGACACCACCAACCATCTGGAAATGTTTTGATGCCGCAAGCCGATACTGGAGAAGAACTTTCAAATCGGAGATCCCCAGACCTTTCAGAATATCAAACGTCACGCAACGTGCAAGTAATAAGAGGGCCAACCAATCTACCCACTATAGATTTACCACGCGGAGTATCCCCACATGGAACACCACACAATGAACCTGCTGTAGGGCCATCGCAAATTATAGTACCGGCAAGTGGACCTCCACGCGTTCCACTATCGAATAAACCTTCAAACGAGTTGATAGCGAATCAAGTGCCACGCGACATGATGGCAAATCAAGCCGGACGCAACATGATACCAAATCAAGTGCCACGTGAAATGGTAGCAAATCAAGTGGCTCGTGAAATGATGGCAAATCAAGTGGCACGCGACATGGGGGTAAATCAAATGCCACGCGATATGGGCGCAAATCAAATACCACGCGACATGGTTGCAAATCAAGTGCCACGCGACGTAGTAGCAAATCAAGGGCCCCGCGAAATGGTGGCGAATCAAGCGTCACGCGGCATGGGCCCAAATCAAATGCCACGCGACATGGTTACAAATCAAGTGCCACGCGACGTAGTGGCAAACCAAGTGACCCGCGACATGGTAGCCAATCAGACATCGCGCGACATAAGGGCAAATCAAGCGGTGCGCAACTTACCGACATATCTCTCACCATCCGACTTTCAGTCGTCGTATCCCTCGCCACGCCATGCTCCTGAATATCGCAGTCGTAGTGCCTTACCCCCTGGATATCCATGCAGTCTCTCACCTTGCTCGCCCTTTATAGACTATTCGGCGAGACGGAATCTTCCGCCTTTGATCCCCAACTATGTCTGCGAGCTGAATCCTTACACACCTTGCGACCCCGTTCCGGAGGACCTATCCTACCCATCGGGATCCATTATCCCCCGAAAGAACAGGTTTCTCCAGTTGATGGCAGGGATGAGACCCTCTGGCTCTGTGCATAGCTGCCCCTCCGCTACCTCTTGCTGTTGCTGCAACTACACACAGGAGGACACGGGAGACAAAGCGCCTGTGATATACCCGTCAAGCTGGGTCGCTTGCGCGCGGAAACGCAACCCTTACGACGCAAGGTACGGTTGGTACGAGGAGGAGTCTGGTGTGAGTACGGTGATGCATGTCATGTGGATCGTGGTGCCTCTCGTTGCCACCTACGCGTTGGGTTACTACGGCATGATTCGCCTGATGGCTCTCAACAAATTTTCCAGGCTGGCGGCAGCCTTGGCAAACACGACCTTGTTGTACATCCTCAACCTGGAGCCTGACGATCTCATCGTGTACCCCACGGACAAGCCAAATATAAAGCAGGGGGTTGGGCGAGGCCCCAATATGCTCAGCTGTAGTCCTATTGCTTGCTCTTCTCCAACAACAGGAGCCCCTGACCTGGACCTTCCTTGTAGCGAAAACTACCGCTCTGCGCCGTAAGGTTACAATTCAGGTCTTGCTTTTTAATTGAAAAACAAACTGCATACCTGGCAAAAGGGATTGTTAACTGTTATGGATCCGAAAGTCAAATTATATGTATGGCCTGTACTTAAACAAAATTTTCTAGCAATTGTACTAAAGTCCATCAAATTATGATATCATGAGACAAGCCCGAAGTGAGAGTTTTTTTAGACGTTAGAAAACCAGTGACAGATTTGTGGGGCAGGGAAGTCGCTCCTATGTGTTTCCACTTATATCACAGTGTTTTGGTAGTAAAATTTTAGAGTAACCTTATTAATATTAGGGCGTGCCGGCTTATTGTGATCCTTTGAGTTGTTTGCTGGCTCCAAAGTCAACACAGTCCTTCTCCACAACATTCTAAATAAAAAGTGTAGACTTCTTTAAATAAATGAAAAATTCATGTCCATCGCGTATATATGGTTTAAGGCTATCCATGCATCTTGGTGTTTATATATCTATGCAATGTGGCATCTTCAAAACTCACCAAAAATATTGACCGGGTGGTAACTGTTACAAAGCCACGGCAACAACATTTCTCTCCCACTAAGGTTTAATGCTGTCGTGTATATCCCACCCACTTCCTCTAGCAACATTCTCTAGGTACCAGCCTTCTTATTTTTCCCAATTCTTCCCACTTGCTCTCTTTCTCTTCCTCGCCCCCCCCCCTCTCTCTCTCTCTTTCTCTCCCTCGCCCCCCTCTCTTTCAGTGTCTTTCTGTGACTTTCTCAGTCTGCATCATGATCAGGGTGTCTGTCAGGAGAAGCAATAACCTGATCAGACGTGGAGATCCTTGATAAATAACAGGCTAGCCGGATGGGCCATGGCGATTTTCCTGCCATAACTTGTCTGCTCTCCGGACAGGCTTGAGATTAAATCTGACTTAACGGGGGTGTCGCTGGCCAACACAGTCTGTCAACCCCACTTATTGCCACATAGCATTAGAGAAGGTTTTGACAATTCGATTGCGTGTTCTCATGAACAGGGTTTAGAAGAATTTTTAACAAATTGACATTACATTAAACAAGATATAAACAACAAAGGACCACAACTAAAAAAAGCATTCAGGTTTAGAAGTTGGCTTGCACAAAAAAATGCCGTTGTGTTTTCTTGTTATGACAATACATATACACGCACACACGCGCTCTCTCTTTCTTTCTCTCTCCCTCTCTCTCTCTTACTGTCTCTTTCTCTGGTTTACTCCCTCTCTCTCTTTTCATAAGCTACCTCTCTATGGTTATATCAGCAATAAATAGGCTATAACTGTATCCTATCATCCTCCGTCTTTTTTGTTCACACTTCCTTTATTTATCTCTCATTCAGTCGCTCTTACTGTTTATCTGTATCTCTGTCTATCTGCCTTTCTGTCTGTATATCTCTCCCCTCCTATTCTCTATGGCTTTCCTAATCTCTGTATCGTTCCTACTCTGTGACTCTACATTCAAAGGTTCTCTGCAACAACCATGTTGCTGTTCTCCTCTGCCGCAAACGTTTTACAAAGTTTTTTTTCTACGTTTAGATTTGGAAAAGCTATAGATATCAAGGCATGATTGAAATGGTACATTATCAAAATCAGTCTGTAAGCATGTTGGCTGTAGTTAATTATTTGTACATAATAGATTTTTTCACTCTAGACATTCGGCGCCATATAGAAGCGGCAGGATTGTCAAAAAATCAATCATCATTTTAATCTAGTTTCTAGTGCGTACGCCCTTTTAAGACAGGGCAACTAATACATTCTACTACAAAATTCTAGCCTGATGCACGAAAGTACACCAGCTACAGAATAAAAACATGACACAAGTTCATTTTAAATACTAGATCTAGTAGTTTAAAATCAACCCTTTTCCTATGTAATCCTAATAATGGTGTTTAATTTTGAAAGAATTGATATACGATCTACACGAAATTCCGATCCGTTAACGCCATCGTCATAATTAATTTTATTACATTTTTTTTTATTAATGATATTCTGCCATGTTTTAATAAAATACAGTGCAGAACAAAAGAAGAAATGAAATGGTACTCGTATGGCCTTTTCTTAAAACACGCCATCAGGATACCTTTGAACTATATCTAATGTGATTTCACGCAAATATAGTAAGGTTGAAATAGATAGTGCCAGAATGTTGTTTGAGGACTGTCTTTATGGATCTGACTATGACCTTCACCTTAAAACATTTACGAAAACTTGAAGCGTAGAACCTAGGCCCTAAAGTTCAACCAGAAGAAAACATGACAGGCAGAGCCTAAGTTGGAAGGATAATGGCGCCCAAAACCTCAACTAGATTTAGGCCTAATTCATACTCTAGATCAAGGTATCTTCTAGATCTAGTTCTAGATCCCTTAATCTTAATTGATTACTACATATATATTATTTTTAGACATTAAATCTAGATTTTAGACCAAAGTGAATTGAGAAGGTGGCGAAACTATTATTTATTAATGTGTGTTAATCCCACTACCAATTTTCTTTTTCGAAGAGTGTAAAATGGGTCCTAAAAAATTAGGTCCATTGAGCCTCAACCCTAAACCTGCTGGACGTGGATTATTTAATATGTATACAGACAAAACAGTCGAGATGGCCTAAACTCATTAATGACCTAGGTCTACTTCATCTCTCAATTATCATTTTATGCCTTTAACAGAGGACAAGCTCTAGCTTTTTGCTGTTAAACTGTTATTCGAATTTTTTCGACTTTTCCTTCGCTCGGAGTGGCTTTGTGTTTCGCTGTCAATTCAAGAATACGGGCAATAATGAAGTACATCGTTTAAAGGCATGCTTGGATTGGACAGCCACTCCCTTCTCTTTAACTTTTCTAAAAGAACACCAAAAATGAATAGAAATTTTTTATTTCTTCAACATATGCATGAAGTCACAATCACGTTGTTGTAAGTTGTTTCGCTTCGCAAAGAAGTAATTGAAGTCATGAATATTTTGCCTCAGCTTTCAAAACGAGAACATCTGGGTTTCTTTTCTTACATGAGGATAAAAATGTAATGTTCACTTATAGCAAATGACTTATTAAAATCTTATCTTCCTTCTTCTGATATTGCTTGCCAGGTAAGAAGATTTTCTGCAATGTCTGTCGGATCACTAACCTACATATTGTGAGAAGTAAAGCTTTCTTTCCTAGACGAGTAGACCATTGTTATGAAACAAAAAAGATTATTGAACGTGACCATCGGAAACACTTTTGGAACTCTGATCTCCAAACTTCAGGTCTTGTGTCAAATCGCTTACAGGAAGGTAACTGCGAAAATGTTATGCTAGTTTGATTTGTAGGCCTAGCTACAGTAAAACTATACTAATTTTGATAGACACCTGCAAAAAGTAACGTAGATTGGAGTTAATGATGAATTGAGATTTAGCCGCTTGCAATGTAGCCTAGACCTACGCTTAACCTTTTCAGAAAATTATTAAATTATTGGGATTTTTCTTTTCTCGTCGTTAACGCCACCGAATAAATACACATGTCAACGGACGATCATATCTTCAATCTTTTGTCCAATAAAGTATTAATTTACTGTATTTAGTAAAATTACTATCACATGGATACTTGCGCCATTTGTATTAATACATATAATCAAGAGTTATACATATATTTGACATGAGTAGAATCACTAACCCAACTTTCTATTTCCACTCCAAACATCGGCAACTTCTGACAAGACTTTGTAAAGTAGGGAAGAAAAAAAGTTAAGGAATTTGAAAGAGGGGAAAACCAAACAATTCTTAAGCCGTATCTGCGTATCATCTCGCAGTCTCGGCGTTAAGTCTACTTGACAGGAACTGGATGGGCGACAAGCCAGGACCTTATACCCACTGACAGGTCGGCTTAGAAACACGTCAAAAGTGAATTTGACGTTCCAGGGAGCGAAAGTAACAAGCCCTGGGGGCACTAATGCTCTAATGCTCGTTCTGTCGAACTCAATCTCTGTATCTCAATCTCCTTTACTCTCTCTACTCTCTGCAGCCCGCCCCCCTCTCCTCTTCCTCACCTCAGTTTAGGTTTACGAAATATCATTCACACATGCCTTTTGATCTCAACTGTTTTCCTCCATCACCCTTTTGTTTCTTATCGAGCATTGGCTTTTTATTGGTTTATATACGTACCTGGTTTCTGATAACTTTGCACAGTCAGTAGATAACTTGCGCGCGGACGACGATGACGTATGACCCATAATTAGCGTGGGTTTTACAGCAGACGATTGGCTAACGGGCCCCTTTAGTTCACCAGCCATCCCAGATTTCATCGCCTATGGACATCGTCCTTCTTAGCGGGCCGATAACGTATGGTCTCTAATAATGAATTTGGATATAACTTTATATGCCGGTAAAACATGAGCATGTTAGTTATACTGCCATAATCATAAATATTTGGGTTGTTTTAAAGTATATTTACGAGTTACAATCAACAGTTCAAAAAATGTTCTTAGAATGTAATGATTTCCGGGCTTATTAAAAGAGTTGAGCACTTTTATTCTAAGCACTTGTGCAGGTAGGCAGATGAATAGATACGTACTTAAAAAGACCATTTGAATAACACAGTAACAGGGTTTTTTAAGTCAGTAAAGAGAAGTCAGGAGAGGAAGGGCTGGAGGGAGGCTCTTACAATTTATCAGTTCAAAAAACTATTATACCATTGCAATAAAGCCAAAGCGCAAGGTTAGTAGTTATATTTATCCAAAATTAAAAGAAAAAATAAAAACATGGTTACAGTCTTCTACCACCGAGGGCAGTCTCAAGGCATTACATTTTTCCCCCAGCAGGCCAATACACACCAAAGCAAATTCAACTCGTATTTCCGAGCATTACAGTATGGCAGCCTATTAGGCGCTCAAATACTAATATTCCACAAACTTCAAACACTGCTTTTAGCCAGTACCCATTTTACAAGTGGGTGTACCTAAAAAGTGTGGATAATTTGCTTTCCAAAGACAGTTACAACATGTGCCGTGGTTGGGAAACGAACCAGCGATCGCCGCAATACAAGTCCGACGCGCCAACCAAAATTTAAAAAGCTAAATATATAAATTTATTGAAGTAAAGCTAACCACTTTGAGTATTTAACCTTTTGATATAATGACACGTTAGATGGCTGCATCATGAAATTTAGCTGACTGTCAAAGCTTTCGTCTAAACTATATCGTATACCACTGTCTTAATACTCGACAACGTCACACCAAGGGAAAAAATGCTTTTTCTTCCTCACCCCCTTTTTGGGGGGATTTTAAATATCACTCTCATGGCTTGCACTTTTGATTGATGCGTGTTAATTCCCTTCTCGTCAAAGATTCATCTTCGCCGAAAACGAAATGATCACTTCTGAGAATAGCGAGTTTGGTGCGGGGGGTATGGAGGAAGAGATCTTGTGTGTGTGTTTGTGTGGTTGGGGGGGGGGTAGAGAAACAACGTAATCTGTCACAAAGCGAAGTGACTAAATTATACAAAGAGTTCAAAACAAGGAGACAGAGAAAAAAAGAAAAGAAGAAAAAGAAGCACTAGCATCAGTCTTCTTGTCTTTTCTGTCATGTCTCCATCGTATACTCATTCTCTTTCCCTCGCCTTTTTTCGTCACTTATGTAGTTTAAACTCGCAAACTTTCTAAATCTAGTCTGCTGTGTGAATTGTCCTCACATCTACCACATTTTCTTTTATCTTTTATTATTGCTCATT
This sequence comes from Elysia marginata, assembly GCA_019649035.1. Classification (NCBI taxonomy): domain Eukaryota; kingdom Metazoa; phylum Mollusca; class Gastropoda; family Plakobranchidae; genus Elysia; species Elysia marginata. Next base: position 103,097 of record BMAT01006374.1, read on the forward strand.
ACAGCAGCTTGCTCTCTAAGAACGAACCTGCTGCTCAAAGTCAACAAGTGCTAGACTCCTACAAATAATTACATAATAGAAAAAAACAACTTTAGTTCTAGCACCATTTCTTCATTTTGTTTGTTTTTTTTTGTTTTTTTTGCTTTGACAAGTTATCCAATTAATATAGATTTTATACTCACCTCCCTTTCTCTCTCTGTCTCTCTCTTGCTCTCTCTCTCTCGCTCTCTTTCTCTCTCTCGCTCTCTTTCTTTCTCTCTCTCTCTTTTTTTATTGCTCCCTCACTCTGGCTGTCTTTTTCTCCTGTCACCGTCTCTCTTTCTCTGTCTCTCTCTACATACTACTCCTTTCTTACCAATTCTCTTTCTTTGGTGTCGTTCTTTTTAGTTTTTATAGAAAGTAGGCCCTTTTTTTCTTACCCTCTCTTCCCTCTTCCTTTCCTTGTCGTCATTCATTCTCTCACTCTCTCACCCCCCCCACACACACACACACACCACTATCCCCTTTCTCCTTATCCGCAGCCTGTCTATCCAAATCTTTCCTCCGATCTCATTGATTCTCACATGTCTCAGGAATGAAACGGGCTGCCTGGAATCATAGAGGTCAAACCATTACACTTTGATAACGCTTGTCACGACATGATTCTCGCCGCGCGAGGGAAATCACAGAAAATGGAAATCCCCGAAAGGAGCTGTCATAGAGGCGAACTCCATCACTCGCAAGGTGGCGCCACATCACTCACTCTTTGTAGTTCCTGTCCCATCTCTAGTCTTTGCACTCAGTCAGATCCTAGCTTTGCTCATTATTTTTCTGTCTTCTATCCTTCACCTCGACAACTTCCTCTCTCTTTTTTTTTTGTCTCAATCTCATTCGGATATCTTCGAGTTTTTGTTGCTGTTGTTGTTATTGTTGTTTTTTGTCTTGCGCTCACCTTTTATGCTTTTTAATAATTTAACTTTGATTTCTTGTTCGTCGCTGTAGTTCCCTTTCGTAGATTACTTAATTGCTCTGTAACTTTTTTAACCTTCGTTCGTCACCATTTCACAATATTTGCAAGATTAAAAATTTGTATTGTCAAAAATTTTGGACGTTTACACATTATGCTTTCCTGGTTTGAATTTTTTTTGCTAAATAAAGCCCTTATTCAGCAGCAATACACCCAATCCTCAAGTTCATTTATCAAACAGATAGTTTCAGGTTCGAAACCGCTACGGTATGATGTGCGTGGGTATGAGGGCAAACATTCTAACTCTCCAACCACTTTGAAGAGTTAAGATTAGATAAGCTGACTAAGGAATGATGCTAAGCTAAAGCTTTTGATCAGCAACATGCAGAGCAGTATGTGCAAGTCAGAGTAAGAAAGCATGGGTTTATATGAGCAGACTTACGTCATAAAAAATAAAGATCCAACATTTTATGAGCTCATTTTATGCTCCTGCATTTCATTCTACTAATCTAGCAAATATAAAAACCCCTACCGAAGAGTAGTGTGAAGACATTCTTTCTACAATTTTCAATCCCTAATTTTTTTGTTTTAATTTTCAGATCAGGTTTATTTATGGTCACACTTGAGACCTTGCCTGTAAACGACGATACCGTATGAGGTAATAAAACATTATAGTCAGTGCGGGTCTTACAGAGGACGATTGGCTAACGGGCCATCAGTGCATCTTTTTTTAGGTTGCCGTCCTGGATTTCCTCTCCTATGGGCCTCGTCCTTTTGAGCGGACTCATAACGCAAGGTCTCTACTGTTGCAGCAGAGGATTCACTTTGTGTAATAAGTCCGTTTCCTTCCAGTCAAGGCCTTAGTCAAATACTTTGTCACTTTGTCTGTCCAGCACACAGTCCACCTAAATTCTAAAGAGCAAACAATGCATAAGTCTGATAGATAGACATAACGTTATAAAATTGATGAGACAATAGTCGTTGCCATCTCACGACGATAACGTATGACGTAATAACACCCACAGGCAGCGTGGGTATTACAGCAGATGATTGGCTAACCGGCGATCAGTGCGTCTTTATTTAAATAGATATCCTAGATTTCCTTTCCTCTGGGCTTCGTCCTTCTGAGCGAGCCTGTAGCGCATAAGCTCTAATATTTTGTATAGTATGACATACGATATACCGAAACTTTGAGTTATAATTTAAAAAAATAGTATCTTCCTCCCCTTTGTACTTTCCTTTTAATACAACTTTCTTCCAGACGCAAAGAAATGAAGTTTGCTTACTTGTCATCATACACTCTTTGAATTTCTGAAAATCATAATTTCTATTTCTTTGATCCCCTACAGTGTTCCGGCAGTATTTTTTTTTAGTTAACTAAATATAAATAAAGCTTTAAACCCGCTGAGAAACAAGCAGCCTCCGAGTTTAAAATTAATTTTGCAAAGAAAACAAACAGGAGAGACTGAGCGAGAACTACCGAAGTGTTTAAAACATCGTTATGATTGATAAGACAATTTATTTTCAAAAACTCTTCGATGAGAAGTATTCCCCAGATGACAGGACCACTGGGAAACTACTGAGTGCCGAGTTTTGAAGTGGACTACATTAAAATTGTTGTGTACGTGTTTTTCCGGAAGGGTGCAGAATGATGTTATGCTGCAAACAGGATCAGAGGGAAAAAAAGGATCGACTGGGGCGACCTTTTTTTTTACCAAGAGTAAGACTAAGAGATAGTCGATCATAAAATAGACAGTTTTGTTTCTCCGCTTTTTCGTGACTGTCAATATCATCCAAGCTTATGTCGGATGCTTTTAACATTTCTTGTGGTACCGGTAGGCAAGAAAAGTTCGCTTGAGAATTGTTTGGTTTAAAGAATGAGCATTTTCATGTAACGTTTAACTCACTTCAACCCTCAAAATGCAGTATAGACCTATGTGTTTTTCAACCCATGTTTTTAAACTAACGAACCTACCGAACCGTCATTGGAGCAGAGAATAAGGGCAGCGTCCTCTGCAGTATATCAAGACAATCTGGATCTGCCTTACAACAAAAAAAAGGCTTATTTCGGATAACACGGGTGTAAAACAACCAATAAAACCTATTAAGGCGTTATATATTTTTAAGTGCTGACGAATCCATTGCAGGTGAAACATTTCAATGTTTTTCATTTTGTTTGTTTTGGCCCTACAAATTCAAGTTGGGTGATTGTCATTTTTATTTACCTACTTCCATTTCTATCAATCACCCATGCATAGACTGGATCCTTGTCTGTACCTAGACGTAGTCCCAGAGAAAAGTATTTGCTCCAATTTTGATCACCTAAAAAAAACATTTTACTTCTTTTTTTTCCAGAGAAATGGGTTTTTCAAAAATAGCCTTCATTAGCAGTTTTTCTTCCGTATTCACTTTCTTGTTTCTTTACCAAATGGTTTAAACTTTCACCAATTCTTCCTCTGATATTATTTTCAACAAGAAATTGTATCCAAATTTGAAAAAAAAAAAAAAGCATTTTAGTTTTGGAGCTCTGCTACATTTACTTTTTCGGCAAGGGGCATAACTAACAGAAATAAAAGTATTTATAATTTCTTTATAAATATTATGGTATGTACAATGACATTTTGCGCATAACATTAAGGTCTTTCCGAATTAAGATCGAGCTGGTCAAAAAATGGAAGAGCCTCAAGGTTTTTAATAAGTTAAACAAAGATGGCGGCTGTTAACATGACAGTCGAGAAACATTTCAACTCAAGGGGAAAAAACGGTTTCACCTAATTTGTTCATGGGCTATAATCTCCTGATGACTTAATGTTATATCTGTGCGTGGGGTTTAACAATATTAATAAAGCACTCTGAGATAAGACTTTCAGGATATATATTGTAGTTTTTATTACAAGTAGATATAACGTATATAGTAGTTCACAATGATATGAGTATATGCGGATAACGTATAGAAAATAGAAGCTTAGAAGCTTAGGGTTGAAACACGTCCTAGCTCTAGAGCGTACCGTAACAGACTAACTAGAACTAGGAGATTTAAAACTAAACTACTGTGCATGCTCTGGACTGAAACCGTGAGAAACTAGCCACCTTAGTGCTGGACATGTCTGGACTAATTATCTTCATATGGTGAGAGCTAGCTGGGAATTGGCTAAACAGGAATGCACAGCGTTAGTACGAAGATGGAAAGAACATCTATACGAGTGTTAGTTAACGACACAACATCCTCCTCCTCTCCTAGAAAAAATACATTTACTGAAACGAAACATGTATTTTGGTTATAGGCAGTGGATATTATGAATGCATGCCAAAGTACAATGAAATGTCAGTCATTGTGGATAACGGAGCGGAGGCACGCCACGGTTGTGCCTGGTGGACCGTCGAGATCTCTGAGGTGGAGCAGACTCCCAGATCCAGTCGACGTTAGGGTCAACAAACCTACGAAGTTTCCGGGCATTCCAGACTTGACCATCGGACAGACGGTAAGTCCAGTTACCCAAGACAGCCATCACGCTCAAAGGCTTACTCCAGGGACTTTGGCCTTTGAGTACGTGTGGCAGTCTAGCGAGGACTTTGTTCCCAACTTTGTACGGCCCTCTGCAGCGCAGGTTGTTGTCAGATTGAGTGTCGGACGCGTGCTGCGGTGGTGCTGATCATGGTCGCGCGGTTGGACGTGGAACCTGGTACGGAATACGAATTTTCCGCCCAAACATGAGTTCACCAGGGCTGTGACCTTCAGGAGTTGGCGGCGTAGAACGGTAGTTGCGGAGGAGGGCCTGAATGCCAGAGGCCCACGGCTGTCCTGAGCTGTAGAATGTTTGGTAACCGTGCTTCAAGTAGCGGTTGAAGCGCTCCACGAAACCGTTTTCCTGGGGATTGTACACAGCCGTGCGTGTATGCAAGACGTTGTAACTCCGGAGGAAGTTAGTGAAATGCTCGCTGGTAAAGTTGGTGCCGTTGTCGCTGACAAGCTCGTCAGGGGCACCGTAAAGCGCGAAGATTTCCTCTAGCCAGTCGGTGATCTTTTGAGATGTGATCGTTGGCGTCATGAGGATTTCTGGGTAGTTGGTGTGATAATCCATAAGCACGACCAGAAATTTGGAGCAATTAGGGGCGATTAAAAAAGGCCTAGTGACATCTATGGCGAGTTTCTGCCATGGTGTGTCAGCTGTCGGAATACAAAACGATGGGACGTGCGCTTGGGCAAGGGACTTGTCGCTGCTTTGACATCCCGAGCAGTGTTTGACGAAGTTTTCGACGTCATGATCTTGGCGTGGCCACCAGTAAGACTGTCGAAGAGTCCTCTTCATACGTACAATTCCTGGATGACCGGCGTGTGCTTTGACAAGCAGTTGTTTGCGTAGGCTTGCAGGGATGATGATGCGGTCATCGCGACGAAGGTAACCGTCTTCAACAGACAGTTCATCACGAAGAAAATAATACGGCTGTAGGTCAACGGGCAAATCTTTCTTTGCTGGCCAACCTTTGAAGGCGAAGGAGATAACCTGTTGCAAGGTAGCGTCGTTCTAGGTAGCTGTGCGTAAGCCTTCCGGTGACAAGTCGTGTGTGGTCAAAGCACGAACGATCATGTCGTTAGCAGAGTTTTGTATAGCGGTATGAGTAGAACCGAGAGATAGTCTACTCAGAGCGTCTGCTACAAGATTACGTGAGCCCTTGTGGTACTCAACATTGTAATCAAAAGCTGACAGTCTTTCCAGCCAACGTGTGAACTTGGCAGACTTTCTTGTGTCGGTTGTGCGCTGGAGAAGCGATGCAAGGGCTGCATGATCAGTGCGGAGCGTGAAGGGTCGTCCGGTGAGATATTTCTCCCAGGTTTCACAGGCCCAGATGCAGGCTAATGCTTCTTTCTCGTTGGTAGCAAAAGATCGCTCCCGCGGCTGAAGGGTGTGAGAGGCGTAAGCGATGGGTACCTCTCGTCCATGCTGACGTTGGCTCAGAACAGCTCCAAGGCCGACATCAGAAGCATCTGTGTTGACAAATGTAGGGGCATTGGGGTCGAAGATAAAATTTCTGACCTCACCTGCAATGTCACTTTTGAGCCGTTTGAACGCTTGGCTGCACTCTGTCGACCAGTGAAACTTCACGCCTTTACGAGTGAGGCGACGCAAAGGCTCAGCTGTTGTTGACACATTTTTGATGAAGTCATGGTAGTAATTTACCAGGAATAACTGAACTTGCTTCAGGGTTTTTGGTGTAGGTGCGTCAAGGATTGGCTGTACATTCTTGGGGTGGGCGTGATACCATCGGTGGAGATGATGTGACCCAAGAAGTTGATGCGAGAAACACTGAACTCGCACTTGGATATTTGCAATCGAAAATCTTTGCTCTCCAGACGTTGAAGGGCTTCTCTGAGATGATGGTCGTGGTCCGCTTGAGTGGAACCGAAGACGAGAATGTCATTGATGTACGCTATGGTACCGGGGCAACCAGCCAAAGTCTGCGACACTAAGCGCTGGCACACTGAAGCAGAATCCTTGAGACCCATGGGAAGTCGGCATTACTGGCGAAGACCTTGGTGAGTCAGGGTCGTAGTGAGACTGCGGGACTCAGGGGGAAGCACGAAGTGAAAGAATGCCTTGCGTAAATCAAGTTTGCTGAAAACTGTAGCGCCTCGCAACTCCAGAAACAGATCTTTTGGGTTGGGGAGCGGAAAACGGTCAGGTGTCACATACCTGTTCAGTGGCGAAAGGTCCGTTATAATTCTGACCTGGCCGTTCGGTTTATTCACAGTGACCAGTGGATGGACCCACTGTGACTT
>BMAT01006374.1:166478-188171 GCA_019649035.1 Elysia marginata
CGTACGCGTAGTGAGACACGGTGCGTGTGCTAAAGGTCTCTAATTCCCCAACTCGACCCGACCCCAGTCGCTGCGATCGAGAACATTGCTCTGACCTCAACCTTTCATGAGATTTTTCCTTAATCCCATATCGCCATCCACACCATTGGAAAACAGAACAACAGCAGCACCAGCAGGTTTCAGCAAGATCCAGATCTACATCTACACAGTGTAGTCTCTTTTCTGTCAATTGCACTTCCTGGAAATCTCCCCTGGGGCCATCCATGCTAGTCCAGGGAAACATCTCATGTCTTGTTTCTCCGTGACCTTTCCCATAGATCACTGGCGGGTGCTCACCCTGCTCGAATCCCGTGCGTGTGCTCAGTACTCACACCGCGGCACGGACCGTGTTGATGTATGTCAACAGTGCTCTCCCTCCCTAGTGCTGGCGGAGTCGGGTACCTTCAGGACAAGGATAGGAGAAAGAGAGAGAGAGAGAGAGAGAGAGAGAGAGAGAGGCGGATATGTTAAACATGGGGGAGGGGAGTGTTAAAATCAGATCTTGGAAAGGAGAAGAGGCGGTTGAACAGAGTGATTTTCTCAGAAAAAAATAAGAGTAGGGATTTTGATTCAAGAACGAGCCGCAGAGAGACATCGAAGAGAGAGAGAGAGAGATAGAGAGAGAGAAAGAGAGAATCAAGGTTTGAACCACATCCTGTAATAAAATGTATAAATTATTTTAAAAAAAGGAAAATAACAGAATAATTTGCATGTAGCGAGTTAATAAAAAAATGAAACATCAACTGGAACTTATGAGTAGTGAAAAAACTAAGAGCATACACTTTTTTGGAAAAATAAGCAAAAATTGTAAGAGTAGAAAAGACCTACCAAGACAAAGGCGAAAGTGAATGTATATTATCTTGAGTATCAGAGGATAGAGGAAAAAATGGGCCGAGGAGAATAAACTATGGGGAAAAAACGAAACCAAAAATGACAAATGAGAAGAAAGTATGGCGGAGCAAGCGGAGTAAGAACGAGTTTCTACCCCGCCAGACATAAAGCATTAATTAATGACGTGTGAGAAGTGCACTTCAAAACAACATTCCCAAACATGAGACGAGAAGAAGAAGGAGAAGAAGAAGAAGAAAAAAAGACTATCTCGGAAGAGTAAACACACAAGGGCCAACTGAGGCGAAATAGAACACAGCAGGCAAAGCGGGTTCATATTGATTTATTTTCAAACCTTTTCTAATTGAAAACATGGGCGTCCTTTCCCCTTCATAAAGTATCTTCATAAAAAAACGGGAGCGCTATCGGCTTGTGCTGTTTGCTCACACCTCATCAATCAAGAAAATGCAGTTGTGGTTTATCAGAAATTTTTTTAAATGAATCTCTTTCCCTGCGGCTTGTTCTATTTGTGATCATGCATCATTCTGCTGATCTTAGTTTTCGTTGTTGTTCTTATGATTATACATATACGTGTATATATCATCAGTTCACCTAGCACAAAGGTCAGCACGCGAACAAAAATTCTTATTAACCTGTCTTTCTATCTATCTATCTATCTATCTATCTATCTATCTATCTATCTTTTTATCCGTCTAACACTCAGTGTGCTGAAGTGATGCGCTGTAACTGCTGCTCAGAAGGTATATTGGAAAACACATGTAGAGTGCTTAGAGCATTTAAGTGGATTAGGCCTGGCCTATAATTATAGTATAGAAACTCTGTTTATTTTTACTTTTATAGAAATCAGCGATATGTTGTACATGTAGTGAGGGGGAGAGAGTATGTTAAAAAGGAACTCTAACTACCCTTACCAACAACTCTACGTCTAGATCTAGTCTTTCTTTGAACATAATTATGAAACATAGCTTATTAGCAATCAGTTAAAGTAGGCTACCCCGATCCACCCCTCCCCTAAAAAAGATATAATAAAAAAATTGGATGGGGTAAAACCATAGCTCTAACCTATCAAATTGTGGTCTCTTAAGTATAGTAAAGACTTTGTTTTTTAGCTGCCATTAAAAAAGCCACATTTCCATTTTTAAACTGACTACCGTTATAGTCAATTTGGTCTTCAGTGCAAAATACTATAATTGGTCATACGGTTGATCAGTTTCAGAACTGTCCACATTGGCACCATCTCATAAGGACATACCAAAAAGACTGAGTGCATCCACCAGCTTGATCAGAAGACTGCATCCATAAAATACATGATGATACACTTAAATACACGCTAGCCCACATGCACACCTCCTTGTTTTCCTAGTTTGGGTCTCTCTTATGTTATTAATCAATATCAAAATCAATATTTCTTTGCAAGGTATTCTCTTATAAAGTTTAGTTACCTAAAGAAACTTTGCGTGTTCCTCCTGAATGTTTTACAGTCCGATCAATTAAAAAAAAAAAACGTTTTCAAATACATGACACGTATACCATGCGAAACAAGGGGAAATAACAGAATTACACCTTCCAACTATTTCACACAGCCATAAAAACTAACATCATCACCTTATACTACAAACAACAGGGAAAGAAAACCACAGGCTGTGTGAACCACGGAACTGAACCTGTTCGCGTTCTCATGACTGTAAAAAAATAATTCTTATAAAAACCTCCGCTCATAAAAACCGCTGTTTCTCTTTGAGCTTTCCTCCACGATTCGTTACCCTTGCCATTCTCGGCCTTTTGCTGGTCCCTATCGAATTTCCATTCGTCTCTATCGCTTCCACCACATGATATATTGCATGCAATCTTTAAATGAAGAACTTTACAACAAAATCACACACCCACACGGAGCCCAGATTTCCGCTCGGCATCTCTCATCACCTCAAGGTGTTGACGCAGTCCTCACAGATTAAACCTATGAGATACGAGGTGTGAAGTCAAAATGCAGAAATCTCGCCGAAAGAGAAATGACACACGGGAAACCTACTGCGCGGCACTAATTTCTATTTAAAAAAAATAAATGCCAAAGTGCGAAAAGAATGTAAGAAAGAAATGAAAATAGGCCTACTACTCTGTTCTCATTCTGGCACTGACAGTTTTACAAAGTGCAATCCTGGCATAGAGACGCTGAGGCCTGACGGTAGCAAATTTTCCTGCCGAGCTGACTAAAAGTGAGGCAAATAGTTCCAAGCTTACAGCGCAAGTTTATTGACTGTTTCAAAGAAGATAAAGCAATACAGTATTATAATTCTGCTTCTTTGAAGTTTGAGAAAATAAAAACCACGCTCCATCTAGCGACTGGCTATAGAGCCAACAGCTTAAAACTGCTCTCATGGTTTATTGAGATTTTCTATTTTGAAAAAAAAAAGCACTGAGATTAAAACGCACAACAAATTGATGATGACAATCTTTTCAACCTCTCGAAAATCAGCTAGAATCTGAAGCTGACGAATGTGGGGATGGGGGTGGGGGTGGGGAAAAGGAAAATTGTTGGAGGAGGAACAACCGACACCATAGACACCAAACAGGCCCTGCTTATGCCTTGATTGCCTTCCCGACTATCATTGGCATCAAGAACTCTTTTTTGTAGCCCCTCCCCCAATCGCCAGTATAAGTAGTAGTAGAAGTAGTAGCACTCGTAGTATTACAAGTATTAGTAGTAGTAGTATTACAAGTGATAGTAGTAGTAGTAATATAGTAGTAACTAGTAGTACTCAGAAGTAGTGATGGTGGTGATGGTACTAGTACTAGAAGTAGCAGCAGCAATGGTAGTAGTAAAAGTAGTAGTAGTTGTAGTAGTAGTATAGTAGTAGTAGCATAGTAGTAGTGGTAGAAGTAGTAGTAATGGTAGTAGAGGAGGAGATAAAACTACTGGCAAACCAGCAGCCATGTTTGAGGTAAAGCAGATAAGGTAGACAGGAATGGGAGAGAGTGGTTATATTTGACCAGAGTTTACGAAGTTTGCCACCGAAAAAAAGTGTTGTAATACTTAGATGCGATAGAATTACAAATTGCGTTACACAATAGCATAACAATATTTTGTGTGTGTGTGGAGGGGGGGGTGTTTTTCTTCTTTACAAAGCATGAGAGTGTGCCAAAAACCTAAAAGTAGTCTTTTTTTAGATTCAGTTGGTTGTTTGAATTTTAACGTCTCAGTAAACTTCAAGGTTATATCAGAGACGGCGCTTGGGACAATTGAAAGCGTGCTGCCACACTGCGATGTAAGGAGCGCTTGCATAAACCACACCCAGTCACATTATCCTGACACTGGGCCGACCAGACTTAGCACTAAATCCGTAATGCCAGACACTAGGTGGATCAGCTGCTAGTGCTAATACCAAATTTACAGTCCTTGGTTTGACTCGGCTGGGGATCGAACCACACACCCCCGGAACTCTGAGCGAGTGTCTAACCGCTAGGCCACAGAATCGGTCGCCTTTTTGAGAGAGATACACATACATCAAATATGGCGGCCAGCCTTCAAACTGCGACGGCACGCAACAGTGTAATATAAACCAATATTATAAGCCCTCTCATAAAAGACAGTGGGCTGACATACATCATGAAAGTTTATCGAGTACAATATCTTCCTCTTCTCTTTCCATTACCCTCTTAGCGTTTGGATGTAATTAATCACACTTGAGAGAGTATGAAACTCCCCCCCCCCTCATTCTCTAAGTTTTTTTTTCTCTTTAAGCGCACCCCCCACCCTCGCCTATCAACTCGTTCTCCGTTCACTTTTTAGATTTTCAATTTGCTTTGAAAAAATGTTATTATCATTCACCTTTTTTCAATTTCTTTGATTGAAGGGAAAAAGGGGGGGGGGTCATCCATCTTTTCTTCATAATCGAAGATAAATGCTCTGATTAGGCTGACAGCTTCAAAAGCCCCGAACTTGCTTGACATCCGAAGCACACAAGTGTTTTCAAGTGTTATGATGTTGTGTGTGGGAGACAAAACACGGCCATAAAACATGTGGGCCGCATACGCCGGAGCAAGCAATAAAATTATTCCTGTTATCTGGAAAGTCTCGAAGCCTCGCCAGCTTTCACAGGCGGGGGCCAGGGGCATTCACAGCCAATTATCTTCCCATCTTTGTCACCTGAGTAGGCTCTCAGATCACTGATCTATGGCACTTGAAGCTTTCAAATCTAGTTGAGTGGAAAGACAGGCTGCGCACTTATGAAACGGTGTTACGTGGGTGCAAAGTTTCGGCTCAGCTTAAAGTTAATGTGAATATATTTCGCTCAATCTAGCTTCTAATCTGTGCATCCTGTAATGCTTTTAAAAACTGGTGTATGAAGAAGAAAAAGAAGAGAAAAAAAAAGCTTCTAGATAATATATCCTTACTTCTGTATTTCAGTCAAAACCTATTATTATGCGATGTCCCAAGTTGGAAAGCGGCTGTGTAATACATGTAAATGATTACCATTTTTTGTCCAGGTTTCCAACATTGCTTCAAATAAAGTCGTAAAACTATGTTTTGAAAACTTCTACCGAATTAACTTTATTCTTCTTCTACGTTGACAGCCACATTTTAAAAAACGGTTTTCAAGAAAAGTTACTGTTCAGGTGCATTTTTTTTTTTATTTCGGGAAGCCATTGACTTAGCCTCTCTTTGAAACATTTGGGCAGGGCATTAGATGCATGTAAATCCTCTATTAGTTACAAAATGATAATCACCAGAGGGCCTTCGTGTTTTCTTTAGAGAAGCAAGACTTAAATGGGTTAAATTTTTTTGCAATACCTGTATTTTTATCTTGTACATAAATCTTCGTCTCCTCGGCCTCAAACTGTTATTTTCTTTAAGTCGGTCCCTTTCGTAACCTTCTTCAACACCAACCCCTTTCTACGCGAACCCCCTAACTCTTTTCTCTCTTATCTTCTTAATGAAATTAAAGTTCCAAAACTGTTTTCTGCCAGAATAGCGATATAATTTATGAGGCGGTGGAGTCCGCCAGGGTTTAGCAACCCAAATGCATAAAATTGAAAAAGCATCCGCACTGCTTGGTGGCGCTGAAAAGACGCACACTGGCTTTACCTCTAATGCCCCCCCTCCCCACCAAAAATGAATAAATAAAATATAAACATATCCAAAAGGGTTTGGCAAAGCGATGGCATAAACAATGAGCAATACATTATTTAATTTATGTTTCTCAAATCAAAATAATCAACATCTAAGACGCACAGTGTCGCTGCCATAGGCAGGTAGATATTGCCACTCCATTGCATTTACCTAAACTTCCGGAGACCTATAACAATCCATATATAATTAAAACTGCACAGTATTTTAAGGCATTAAAGAATCAAGATTATACCTGATTCAACCAGTTTTCTACCTCGAGCTTCAAAGTTGTATTAAAAAAGGTTTAGACCACACCCACACTCCGCTGCTCTTACTTTCAACACTTAGGGATTATAGTTTTTAAGGTAAAGATCTGCACAGAGTATTGCATAAAACAACGCCAAAGAAACCAAAGTTAATGCCAAATTATGATTAAGACCAGGATGTTTAAAACGTTGCGATAATCGTGACAAAAAGGCCAATTCATTGTATTTATAAGTTTTTCAAATTCATCTACATGGTATGTTGACAACACGCTATATAGCATGCAATAAAGCTATTTCCGAGAATGTCGTCTGTCTTGCTTCGGTTGGTTGGGGAGAAAATGTAAACAGGTTCATGACAAGAAAAGTTGACCCAGGAAATGTAATAATATTAAGTCAACTAAATAGGGACTTGCTGAGAGCGAATTTACTGTACCTCTATAAACTCGATTGCAAAAGAGAAACATCACCAATTGTGCAGCCATATGAGTTTATTTTCTGAAAGCTCAGGGAAGTCTTTTAAGCATCGAATACAGAGAAGAGCGTTATCGAAAAGCATTCTTACCAACTTCCTTTTTTTATTCTTTTAATTATTAGTCTTGCTTTATTATGAACACATACATTGTATTTCATTCTTGTAAATGTATAATGATATTTTAGTACCTTTTTTAAACAGATGTGTACGTGCATAGTATTTTTTGTGCAGCTATGGTTCTTTTTTGCATTTAAAACAAAACAACGCGCCTCTTCAACGACAAATAAAAATTTTTCTCATCTTATCTTATGTACTTTCATATTTTCTTATTATCAGAATCGTTGCCATGCTTAGCTTAAAATGCTTTAAAGAGTGGCTCGTCGCAGAGAAATATATTTTTCAATTACAGTTTGGATACTCATTCCACCCCCCACCCCCCCTTTTCTTTTACTTTACCAAGGTGCAATTTTTAGTTACACTTTTACTAATCGAAGAAAAGACAACTCTGTATAGCTCATAATTCATTTCCTAGTCTTAAAGCATATTAAATAACGAAAAACATCCCCAACTTGTCGAGTTCTCTTTCTTATCAGTGTAACTCATTAAGGAAAAAATTAGAAGACTTAAACTACACACAGGATTTGCCCTTATCATAAAATTGTAGAGTTGGTCAATAAAAACATTATTTTCCTTGCTTTTAAAATATTATTCAAATTCAAATTCAGATTTATTCAGTCAAAACAAAGTTATATAAATACACATATTAAAAAGAAGCTATGCTCAATAAGGCTGACAGATTATAATATTATGAATATTATATATAGTAAAACATACTGTTATAGAAGATCAATACATGTTTTAAAGAAAAGAAATGTTATCTCTCGCAAACATCCACACACGAATTTTTCCCGACCCCCTCTCTCTCCAACAATCACGCAAGCTCTTATTGAACCAACATTAGAATAAAAGGTTTTACCGTTTTGCGTTCTGAAGTCATTTGTTGTAAAAAGTACTTGAAGTGTTTCAACGACTCCCTGTATTTTCTTAACATCGAAAGACAGGAGTAGTTTTTGGGCGCCGAAAATTTTCTTTCGGTCTGTTACTGGTTCTAAGCGAGAGAGGGAGAGAGAGAGAGAGAGAGAGAGAGAGAGAGAGAGGGGGAGAGAAGGGGGGCAGGGGATAGAAGCGGGTGGACATAAAAAGACAAAAATTGGGAAACGAGGAGGAGAATATGATGCTAAAAAGGAATGAGAAAGACACGAGAAAAGTGTGCAATCAGAGAGTGAGAGTGAGAATATGAGACATAAAATAGGGACAGTTAGTTTAAGTAAGGGATACAGCAACGCGGAGGAATAGAGAGATGAAGATCGCAAGGCACACTGAAGCAATCACTTACAGAAGAGAGGGAGAAAGAGAGAGAGAGTGGTGAGATAGAGAGAGACAGGCTGACAAACAGACAGAGACTGAGAGAGAAAGAGATAGACAGAGAGAGAGAGAGAGAGAGAGAGAGAGAGAGAGAGAGAGAGAGAGAGAACAGTCCAGACTAGTTAATGGTGCAAGAACAGAAAGCACGGCAAGGGAAAGTAATTGGCAATTTCGGGTGCTTTGTTCTGAAATGTCACAGCAGAACGGTAAATTGTCAGGTCTGGTCATGAGTCACAGAAAATATGGCGGAGGCTCGGGTAAAGGGGCATCGATCACAGCCAGAACAGGGGTAGAGTTTCAAAACGAGTGATTGAGAGGGGGAGGGGGGTGGATATCGACGGATGGGTTGATAGATTTGAGAATAAGGACGGAAAAGCGGATGAGACGCAATGCGATGCTGACAGAGCTAAAAGGTATAGATAAATTGAAAATGAGGAGGAGGGTAGAGAAAAAGGGACAGAAAAAAAAAGATGAAGAAAAGGGAAAGAGAGAAAAATGAGTATCTTAGAATGTGCCCATGTGCCTTTATATTGTAATCCAATAATTAAATGTGAAAAGAGACGGAATGATTTATTCATATCACGATAGTAGTAATGAAAGACGATCACAAAGTTAGATCTAGCAACAGTCGAGCCGAAGGACAGAACAAAGCTGTAAGAGACAGAACATAAACAGAGTAGGATTCAAACTCGCACCAATCGGCGCAGCAACACGGCCAACTTGACTAATTATTCTGCTCATCCTTCTATGCTTCGACAGTTTTCTCTATTTTTCTATATTCATATCACAATGAAATTCACGCTAAGGCGTTGGTGGAAGAGACCTAATATTTATCGAAACGAGTAACTGTTTATTATTGCAGTTCCTAAGGCTTGTACTATGCCTTATCATCAACTCTTAACCTTGGAAGAGATATTGAATGTGGAGATATATAGCAATAATCCAGAAAATAAATGCCCAAATAAGGTCGATTTGGTTTCGGAAAAAATCCAAAAGACTTTCGAGGGTTCAAACCTGACGCCATTATTTCGAGCGTATTCTTTTAATTTCCCTGGTCGAGGCGGCGACATTCAGTTAGACAGTAATTTCTTTTTGTCATGTTTTCCCCTGAGAAAGGAACTTCAAATATTCATTTTAACTCAATATTTTACTTATGCTCCTGTCTTTATCCACGCACTCTCCGCCAAGGCTTGGCAGAGCCACTACAAGTACAATAAAACCATCAGAATGGCCAAAGCGTATGATCGCCGAATAAGAATCCTCGTGAACCTTAGGGGACGTTAAACTAATCAAAGAAACCAAACAAATGAAGAATCGCTGACTTACAAAAAGAAGATCGTCCTACCCACCTTACACGTCTGCGGTTGTGTGAATGATCTGTTGATGCAATTGCTTAGGTCCTTCAATCTAGTTTTTTGAAAACATTTTGGATCTCCAGATCATTTCCAACACCCCGTGCACCATCATCTCACCAGTGCTGTTGTGTTTGCATCATTAAATTTTATTAATGTTCTTGGTAGTATTGCATCAACTTTAGCTATTGTTTGATTTAAACATAGCTGCAGTTTGTTGGTTTGTGTGCCTTTGTTATACCATCTATTGTTTTTGGACGTTGTTTTGATTGGACAGATAGAGAGATAGGCCTATATAGATAGATAGAGAAAGGGAAAGATAGATAGATGAAAAGATAGAGCTAAGGAGAGAGAGAGCGAGAGAGAGAGAGAGAGAGAGAAAAGAAGTAGACAGAGAATGAAATAGATAGATAGATAGATATTATACTAGTCGAATTGTATAAGGTGCTTTTGATAAATACCTATCCCTAGAGAGAGAGAGAGGGGGGGAGAGAAAGAGAGAGAGAGAGAGAAAGAGAGAGAGAGAGAGAGAGAGAGAGAGAGAAAGAGAGCGGAAGATGGAAATGAACGTAAATTTGGTTGGTTGTTGTTCAAAAATGAACAAACCTTTTAAAACTTTTTAAATAATGGTTGGAAGAGATACACCAGTTTCAAATGTGACCGCCAGCTCTCAAAACACCACCAGGGAATGATCTGCAAAGCGCAACGTATACCAAATAAAGTGAAAGTGCTCATGTTGACCAATTAATGCGGTCTTTAGTCAGCAAACGCCTGACTAAGAATAAATAAAGATCGTCTGTATTATTATGGTTATACAACATTGCCTCTTTTGACTATGTAACTTTGCAGCCGAGTAGAAGCTATGGATTTCAGAATAGGTGAGAAAATTTGCTCTGGTCTGGAATAGTTTCCTTTATAACTACTCAAATTAAAGAGTTTATATCCCTTTTTTCTACTCTTTTTTCACGCTTTTTTTAAAACTTCTCTTTTGCTGTGTGTATTTATCTCATTTTCCTCTCCATGTTATTACTCAAGCCATTTTCTTTTTATCAAGAAAATCAAATAAGGCGTGTCTATCGTAATGATCACAAATATTTTTGACGCGCAGACACAGCTCATAAAATTAAAAGAATCAGGGAGTTTTTTTTAAATCTACCGCACTATCTAATCTAATTTAACTTAAATTGCAAAGATATTGCTGTGATATGTTCACATTTTAAAAGACGTACGGCATAATAAAAGACACTCTTTTAAGGAGTATCGGTACAGATATTATTAACCGTGACAGAAAAGATGAATTTATCTTTTTTTACTTACCCTCGCTGGGATAATATTTGACATAACTAATTTTTCATCAAGTGCCAGTCCTTTTCAGGGTTAAAAAAATTTGCGGACAAGGAAAACAAAACTTTCGTAATTAATAATTATAATAGTGCGGTGTCGTGGTCTACTGGTGGAAACTTGGCTTTTGGACCACGAGGTCCGAAGGCCGAGCCGTGCGTTCGGTTTAGTCCTTGAGAAAATCCTATTTAAATACATTTCTTGGCGGCACTCAGGCGTTAAATGAGTACCCGGCTATAGGCAGTGAAAGTTCTTTGTCAGCAAACTACAGTGAATCGATGTCATAGCTGCTGCTCTAAGAGTTTATGAGGGTATTCGTTTGGTGATGACCATGTAAAACATTTGGTGAATTTCGCGCTTGGCCTATATAAAAAACGCTTTTTGCCAACTTATAGTGCACACGAGAAGCAAACAGGTGAGCAAGACAGACAACAGTTCAATTTCTTCACTAATTTTTTTTCAATATATTGTAATCACTTGAGTGCAGTTTCCAAACATCAGATCAATACACATTACATGTATTACTTATAACGCGTTAAAATTATGGTTAAGAATTCAAAGACAGAAACTTTTGTCAAAGATAGACCTGTTGGGTTAGTTTCTGTACATAACATAAAAATATAGCCACAGTTAGATTCCGAATCTCGGCGGACTCAAATGAGCTTTCAAAAATGGAAATATAATTGAAAATTATCGATGCCTTTTTTTTTAAACAAAAGGAACCGAAAGAAAAGTAGCATGAATGCAAATTTGATTGCAAAAAGGGCAAGATTTTTTATCCTTTTAACACATAGCTAAAGTAAAGCACCCATTGACATATGAAAGAGCAAAATAAAATTATGCACTTCTTTTGGCGCATTCTATATCTGAATAAAAAGTTATGGAAAATTGTGAGCGTTTAAAATTTTTTTTCTCTTGGATCATTTTCTTGGTTCTTTAAAATCTTCACAAAAAACCGCAATCAAACAAAACTTAGAAATACATGAGTTAATATAAATGTTGTAATGTTTGATACCATGAAAACCCTATAATGTAAATTTAAATGTTAAGTTTTGAAATCAAAGTAACATATATAGGTAAGAAAACTACATTAAAACAACAACTGAATTGGACAGGACAGAAAATGATACAACTAATGAAGCAGACTATGTAGTCAAACCTCAAAACGCTTCACGGCAATAGACTTGTTAAACATCAAAAAGCAGTAAACATAAGAACTACACAGAATGGCTGTCGACATTAAGTTCGCACAATCAAATGCACATAATACGTATACATTTTTATCTGCGTCATACATTTTTGGCATTTTCTGACAAAAAAAATTTAACATAAAAGAAGGTATGAATACGCTCATTAATAACGCAAGATTGACGTACCGAAGCGGGAGGCATACGGCAAATTACCGTGATTCATTAGAACCGGAACGTCGACACTATCAAAGTCCCCTGTCAATAACACAAAAAAATATCGGGTACATTAAACGAGTGTGTGATAATGCCGGCGCTGCAACTATTAGAAGGCACCAGACCATTCAGACCAAACGAAAGAAGATTGATCGCTATCAGAGGCACAATTGACGAAAAGCTGTCAAAAATATTGTTGGTCTGAGGGTTTTCATGTATAAATATTGCACAATTGCGCTCGAAAAAGAGCAAGGCTAGGGGGGTAACGTTTGAAATATTAGCCTTCTTTACAACCCCATTCCAGGGGTCTGTGCGTGTGTATATATTTGTCTATTATTCGAGGCAATAAAGATCTAAAGAATGATGGCTATAGGTTTCGGTCTGTTGGTCTGCCTATCTGGACAACTGATCTAATTAGAACAATATGATATTATTTTGTTCTTTGGCTTTTTGTTTTCACATGCATGGTCTACATAGTTTGGGTTTTTAAATTCTGTTTTGTGATATGTAGCATAAATACTTTTAGAGCCTTTTAATCCAAATCCAACCATGTTTATACATGCCAAAACTGTGAATAGACTTGCTATTCTTAACAATAGATTCGTGAATTATTAAGAAAAGCTAAAAACACCGAAAGAGATTTTTCATTTTCCCTAAAAACAATATTATTAATGTCTTTTCCCTAAATTTCATGACACTGCAAACGACACCAGAGCTTTCATCATTTATTTTCAATAACAATGTAGGCCATTTAGAGTATAAATGGTCATTGAGATCTCCTAAACATTTATAATATTAAGAGATCAGAATATTTAGTGAAGGCAGCTACTGGACAATTAATGATTGAAAGATTATAAAGGCATAAATAAAATTGTCCAAATGATACTAAAAGCAGACATTTCGGACCTTTTTGCTTAAAGCCTACTGTCTCTACTGCTATCTTCATACCTTTAAAATCTTTTACTCATTAATATTTTTAGAGATTAACACAAAGACTACCACGATACACAAACAGTTAAGACTTATCTACAACCAGTTTCTGAGTGTCCTTTTGTCATCCGGAGGCTGTCTGAAGCCGTCTGGAAAGGGAGCTCATAATATTACCGACTCTTTTTAATTGCCCTCTAGGGCCAGCTGTTTGTAGCCATTTTATAAAAACTAGATATAGACCACCCCGGTACGTGCTTCAAAATCTTTTCTGTCGACAGACAATAACATTCCAAAGGCAACAGAGTTAACGGCCACGACCACAACAACCACACACTATTTCTTTCACGCTTTTAGAGTAATGCTCCAAATTTTGGAAGAAATGAAGGCATGAAATCTAAATTTATGTGGCTCTAGATGGTCCCGTAGGACTCTGGAAGGCTCCGTACGACAATTAGTTAGACCGGTCTCTGATTGTAGGACTCTTTAGGAGTGCTTTTGAAACCTGTTACAAATTGTAAATAAATTTTACTTATTTAGATTGGTGACTATTTTGTAGTTGCCGTGAAAGTGAAATATCTTTTGTACCGAAAATTTAGGATTCGAAAACCACTTTGTCATGCGTAGATTTTGTTTAACAGCGATACTTAAACAAAGGAATTTAAAAAATTTGGGGGGAGGGGCATAAAAACCCGTTTGGGTATAATGAATGGTTAGGTTTGCTTACTCAATTTTTGTTTGACACTGTTCCACCATAATCTTTACTCAGGGTCATGCAAACACCGGAAGTTGACAATATAACCCACGGATTTAAGCCAAACAGCCAAGCAAGTGTATCAAAAAGCTTTTAAAAGAAAAAAAAAACGTTTAAAAACTCAATTTATCAATATAGAAGCACAAGCCACTGCCGTCACTCTATCTATAACAACCACAGGAAATATCGGACGCTCGCGACTCACTCGATCGTAACTCATGAGCGTTCTGAGGGGACGCTGACAGGTGGAAATTGTCTCTCCCTTTGATATAAGGGACACGGCGCACAAAAATTATTGTTCAGGCTGTTAGTTATGTAAAAATTGCCGAGCTGGTCTATTTATCAGGAATATCAGTACATTTCCGCCATCATCTGTCTCCATTTCTATCCAACCGCTGCAACTAGCTCCACAATCAACTGATATACCCGGTAATAAAACAATGTATAATGACATAGATAAATAAGTGGCATCCTCCAGGAAATTAAACTTTTGTTTACATCATGCGCTACTTTGGGTATGGCCGGGTGAAGTTTTATTATATACATGTATACAGTATTTTTGTCTCATCTCCTGGTATAGCTGCCACTGATCTTGCACTATTATTTACTGTAAGTATGAAGGCAAAAAAACATTTATGTCTAAAAATGTCTAATCAACAATTAGCTTCAAACACAAAATCACAAACTGTAGTATTTGGGTAACATTCAACTTTATTTCAACTCTCAGACTGACCCAGTACCGGTATGTATACCATCCCCACATTTGTATTGAAATTTAGATTCGAAGCATACACAGTGGAATCCTGATTAAGTCAACACCCCGAGACCGAAAAACATCTGTTGTTTTTTAGCAATAGTTGACTTAAACCATAACAAACTTATAAAGAAATACAAAATGGGACTGCAAAAAAGAGTTGACTTTACGCAAGAGTTTCCCTTAAAGATGTTGACTTTAAGTGGATTCCATTGTAGCTATATTCTTTTATTTTGCATCCTTCTATAGAAGACCCTTATGTTTTTTTTATCTCTAGCTGAGAAAGCGCCAATCTGACGGTACTCTAGACTTGCATCTCTCTTGTGTAAAAATCCCATCTAGAGAAGCATTGATGTGGCGTTAATGATCACCTCATGGCGGCTTGCAGTGGAACAAAGATCATTCTCTGTCTCGTCACAATGATGCTCAAGAAAGCATACAAGCGTTTAAATGTCATGTATTCAGGCTAAAACTACGCTTTTTCCTATTCGACCGAACAGCTACGTGTCTAAGCAGGCGGCCATATTTGTCCGTCAGTGTCATTGCAGCATATTGGCGTTACCCTGCTATGTCTGATGTTTGGTGACATTTACTTGTTGTGTGAAGTGTTGCTCACCCATGATACTGCGGCAGAGACATTAAAATAAAATCTCCGGACACTTTCTTCGCCCTTGGTCCTGGCTTAGGGAGTCTACAGAGCCATGTTTGGATCTACACCTAGCCCGAAAGTTATGGGTCCTAGATTGGCGTTAACTAATGGCAAACTGCCATGGCAACCTGCAGATCAAATTACTGATACGCGGCTAAAAGGCTAACCAATGTCTCCCTTAAATAAGCCTCCCGACATCCAAAGAGACATGAATTGTTGAAGGAGTCAACCAAAGTCTCTTAGCAGTTTCTCCTAGTCTGCCAAGTTTCATAGGACACGACGTCGTTTCAGATGCATGTACTTTTTTTTTATTTTTCTTGAAATTCAGGTAATATAGAGTGAGATTTTTTGGTAGTGTTGTAAATGGCCGATGAAAAAAAAAGCTTAACACATAGTGCTTTAGAATCAACAGAACTGTAAAGTATAAATAGGCAAGGGAAACTCTCTGAAAGTCTTATAGGGTCATAAGATGTGCTTTTAATATTGACTCTAATTCAAAGATTGAGAAAACAATGTGAGCTAAAATTTCAAATTTGGGGAGAAAAAAAAACAATTGAAATTAGTTTAAATCTGAAAGATTTACATCCCTGTCTTGGTGGGTTTATAGAATGAAATTTCGAAAAAAGGTAGGATGCTGTCTGGAGAAAAAGTTTTTAACTCCTAGAACACGTTTGAGTTACCAAAGTTTATTAAACTAAGCTGTTCTTAAAACGAAACTCATTTTCGACCCAAAAAGTTTCATTAGGCTTAAAGAGCAATTGAACCACTTCATGTTTTTTTGCGATCATACCTTACTGTGTCCATTTGATCACGTTCACTGACCTATAAAAACTGATCATTACTTTAAAGATAAAATCCATGACTGACTTACTTTGACTTAGTGCCGTGGCGCATCCCAGTTCTCTGTCTGCGACGCTTCGGCAGCTCTCTCTATCTTTACCGTCATTTCATGCCACTGCCTTCGATCTTGTGCGAGTGCAGTGATCTTATCCAGCTCATCAGATGAATGGAGTAATTTGGACAACATGGCTGACACCTGTTGGCGCTGAGCCCTCGGCTCAGCGAATAATCTATTGCTCTCTCTATCCAAGGATAGAATATAAAAAAAAAAGAAGATGAGGAATCCATGATGCTATCATATAAAAGAAGCGGATAAACCACTTCCGTCTTGTTTTGAGAAAATGCCCTTCAAAGTTTCGAGCCGATAAAACAAAAACTATAAGAGAAAGAAATCTGGCCATCCTTCCCTTGATTTGACACATTTCCCAAAAAGTGGTAAAGCCCAAAGAAGAGAAAAGTAAAAAAAAGGTCAATTATCAGATTCTTCCATGGTACTTCAAAAGCACATCAGGCCCCAATGAAATCTATATGATTAAACAAATCGAGCGCATTTATACAGCGCCTAATCCACTATTTTGCTCTAAGCGCTTTACATGGGTTCCCCTATAAACCAATACAAACCAAATTACCTTCTGAACTCACAGAGGAGAAGCAAATAAACCACATCACGGAATCCGTGGTATCGGTACCACCCTTACGTTATATCGATGATGCTTTGTTTCATTAGATGATATGCAATAAAGGCTGTGTCAAAAGGTCGCGATTTTTTCGGGTGTGGCGATGGACAAAGTATTTTGAGGCATAGCAAAGAAATTAAGACTTTCGTTAAAAACAAGCTATTATTTCAGAAGATGAGAGCAGTCCTAACAAATAAACATATTTCTATCCAAACAAGGAAAAGAGTCCTCCAATGCTACATAAAACCAATTCTTTTGTTTGGATGCGAAGCATGGACCATATCAAAACGAATTGAAGCAAAACTTGAGGCAACAGAAATGTGGTTTCTTAGACAAATGCTCCGAATTTCTTGGACAGAGAAAAAATCAAATGAGACTGTATTAATTGAAGCTAATTCAAGAAGATCACTTATCAAGACCATAAGATAACGTCAAGCCACTTTTCTAGGCCATGTCATGCGGAGAGAAAAATTAAAACATCTCATAACAATAGGAAAGCTTGATGGAAAAAGAGGCAGGGGAAAACAAAGGGAAAAAATGATGGATGGACTAAAGCGCTGGCTGGGATCCGGAAGTTCGACAGAGACAGTGACAGCTATGGGACATCGGGAGTTATGAAGAAACATGATCGCCGACGCTTCAAAGCATGGCACTGGTTGATGATGATTGTCCTGTATCCTTCTAAAACTACATAATTTGATACTGTTGACATTTTTATTTAATCAGATCTTACGGATTTAAAGAAATGAAGGAAAACAACTCGAAATCTGTTGGTAGTGATGGTAGACACAAATTAGTGTGTCCTTTATACCAACTGTCAGGTTTTGGGTGTGACCGCTTCTATAGGGCAGCATTGCACAGTGGTTAGCGCGTCGGACTCGAGATCTGGAGATCGCGGGTTCGATTCCCGACCATGCCATGTTGCGATTGCCTTGGGAAAACGATTTACCGTAACTTTCCCCAGTTACCATCCACCTGTAAAATGAATACCCAGGTACAGGCAATTCAGGTACAGGCAATTCTTGAATTTGTGATGTGCGCCTGAAACACCCTGCATATGGGTTTAAAATGGCCTTCAAATGTACTGGTCTGCTGGGGCATTAGTGGCGCTGCTCTGTGGCGACAGAGTTACTGTGAGTAACGAAGCCTAATTTCCCGAAAGGGATAAATATAGTGTATTAAGTAAAAAAAATAAAATAAAATTCTTTTTCTCGGTCAATGCATTAAACATAATATATGAGAAAGCATTATGATGCAATTTAAGAAAGTCATAAGATCACATCATTATAATTCCGTGTTATTTCTAAAAATATTTTGACACATTTTGCAAGCGATAGATTTATGACGTTTTGTCAAGCCTCAGTTCAACAAAAGAAAAATTTCTGATCTGATTTTGTATAGTTAAAAAATAGAGATTATAACTTAACATCTATCTGCATTTTGTATCATAAAGGGA
Source organism: Elysia marginata (assembly GCA_019649035.1). NCBI lineage: Eukaryota > Metazoa > Mollusca > Gastropoda > Plakobranchidae > Elysia > Elysia marginata. Next base: position 184,790 of record BMAT01006374.1, read on the forward strand.
AAACATGCAATTGGAAAATATAATAAAGGTAACTTAGACTATAAATTCGGTCAATTTCTATGTACAGTACCTATATATCTAAATTTCTCACCTTTCAGACACTTTTCACATAAGCCGTCAACACAACTGATTTTTATAACCCTTTAGCCTGTAACCTTTATGTGGATCTTTTTTTAATGATCTTGTAAATTTCACGACCTTGCATTTTGAGGACACCTATAAACGTCAGACATGAAAGCTCCCGTTACAGCAACAACAAACGTTAAGCATTGACACCGACCTCACAATAAAGTTTGTGTTTTTGATAGACTACTAGATACACTTATGTTCGGATCTTTTTCTCACTTTGATTCTAAAAGGTTACATTTATAGACCCCCATCAACGCCGAAGTTAATTTTTTCCCAAGTAAGAGGGGAAAGGGCCATGAAGAGTTGACGTTTCGAGCCTGCTTTATTTACCCTTTGATGACCAAAATAAACGTCAAAGGTGCTTTGACAAAACTGAGCTAAGTTTATGATTGACGGTGAGGGCAATCTTCGATTAAATCTATAATAGGGTAAAAAAAAACAAACAACGGCCTAAATTCATCGGGTTTGTCCACTGGAATAAATTGTCTCTTTTTAGAGGATTCACCTGTCCTTCACCTTTGACGTAATATCATAGAAGTTACACCGAGACCCTAGATGATATTATTATAAAGTGACATCTTTAAAATCAAGCCTCAAGCTTTTAGAGGCTTGTGAGAGTACTAACACTTATTGCAACCTGCGCGACTTTTGTGATTGTTTAGCTTGTCTCCCTGTCCATTAAACTCACGCATGTATCGTATAACTTTCATTTGCAAAAGTTTTAGTTTTGAATTTATTTTCAGCGCTAAAAAATTCAATGCAAAATACAAATAGCATTGGTAAATGGATTAAAAACCCATCTACAACAGCGTTATTAACAAAACAATTCCGAGATATCTCACTATTTATGAAAATAACTCTTATCACCATCAACTGAATCACCACCACAATAAAATCAACAGCAACAACAACAACAACAACTACTACTACTACTGCTACTACTACTTTTACTACTACTACAACCACTACTACTACTACTACTACTACTACTACTACTACCACTACTGCTACTACTGCTTCTACTTCTACTAGCCTACTACTACTACTACTACTACTAATAAGAGGTACATATGTACAAACCAGTTTATAAAAGGTTTTTTTTTTTGCTAAGTTATCTTGTAAAGGTTTACTAAAGCACTTATCCTTTTCAAATTCGTTTAAACTACACTTTCAAAAAATGGCTCAAAGCCCAAAGGTCGGTTGCGAAGTCACTTCAAGGCCCATTGGGTTTTCTTAAGTGAATTTCTTCCTAGCAGAAACTGTTTTGACAGTGGAGTTCTCAAGACACTGCCAAGTCAGATTTGTTCTAGGGCGTGACAGTGTTTCTTTACTGGGTTCAGTATTTTTTTGAGTTGTCGGATGAAGATTTTCACTTATCTCTGACTTGTTCTAATCCCAGGGAAATAAAAAGTTAAAGAAATGGTGGCTTAAATCATTAATCCTATGGGTAAATAAAGGTTAAGTTTAGAACAAATAATTCATTAACTTCTAAGATGTTCTATCTATGTACAGGACAAAGATGTAGTTGCGTGATGGAAACAATCATACAAATCTCAAAAGCAATAAAAAAGAAGTTCAATCATAAAAGTCAGTTGGTTTTGGTGAGATTGAAATGATGAAGATAAAAATAGAAAGACAAGTTATACACCTGAGCAACCATAATTGATTAAATGACGGACGCTTACAAAAAATACAAGATGTAAAGAAAACGTTATCAATAACAAATAATAAGAAAACTAGAAGGATAAAAATTGAAAGTGAACTGGAGGTGTAAAAAAACAAGTATGAATAAGCCAGGTGGTTTTTTTTTCGATTGCATTTCTCAATGACCTTAACGCTTTTGCCTCACAATGAAAAAAAGTGTTAGCCAAATGAATTCTTTCTCTTAATTTAAATTAGCTTTCACTACCCCGGCTAGCTTCTCACAGTCTTTTTTCAGTGAAAGAACGCACAGAACAATAATCTGATGTGTAAAAACAGACTGGAGACTTATCTCTTACTGAAAGTGAAAGTAACTGAGTGTCGTGGACGACAACAAGGTTTGAATCGGCTCTGAGTATGTCCAACTGTCGCCTGGCTAAAGGAGAAAAAATCTCCTGGAATCCTGCTGTTCTGAGAGTGAGAAGACACTCGGAAAACACCAGGGACAAACTGCAGGTTTATCGGGTGACTGGAAGTCTGACGTTTGCCACGGCTATGTTGTTAAAGTGCCCCAGGGCAGTTTTTTTTTTCCTTGGTCCTTACAGGAAAACACCAAAGCATAGATTGGTAAAATTCTAGAGCTTATAGTTTTTACGCTTTCAAACTATCAATGTCAATGGTAGTTTGTTTCAGGTCATCATGAGAGAAGACAGGAGGGGCAAGAGTTATTTTGCTTAGGAAAAAAAAAACAAAGTAAGAATGAGTATACTACTAAGGATGGGATAGGGAACAGAACAGAAAAAAGCTGGGATGGAGGGGAAAGTGGGAAGAACGTCTGGGGCCAAAGGGATAGAGAAACAAAGAAAGGTATAAATTGTTCTGTGAAAGGACCTGATCGAAGCGAGGTTTTAACTTAAGTACATTGAAGTCTAACGGCAAGCTATTCTATCCACGACCTTACTTTCGAGAAGATTATTGCGTTTACTTCTCACAGTCTGATACATGTATACAGCTGCTGCAATGGTTAAATATGTCTAAAATGAAACACTATAAAATTTCGCCTTACCAAAGCACAAGAAAAGCACGATATCATTATTCGAATTCCACCGTACCGACTACAAATTTGCTTTTCTAAAAATGAATCATATATATTTAAGTAAATGAATCTTTGGGATTTAATTATGAATCAAGACAGGCTCTTACTTATAATAAATTGGACCTCCTTGAACAGCTACTGCAGCAGCCCACCAACGTTCCATAAACGTTTGAAGGTCTGAAAAAATATCTTGGAATGGCATTACAGTGCCTTTGCGAATGAGTGTTCTAGGTTATCTACAATTTATGATAGATAAACTTGACTGTATTAAGTCTCCTCTTCAGCTTATATCTTAATTATGTGATAGGAACAAGTTCCGGCGAAAAAGCTGGCCATTCAAGAAGTTTGAAAATATTTTTAACAAAATGTTGTGAATACCAAGCTGTGTAAGCTTTTGAGTTCTCGTGGTGAGAAACAAAACTTCTTGTTTAAGCCAATGAAAGACACCATATGAACTGCAAGCAAATCTTGCACGTACATTTGTATAGTTTTTTTTTTTTTTTTTTTTTTTTTTTT
>BMAT01006374.1:204318-215945 GCA_019649035.1 Elysia marginata
GAACTTGTCATTTGTGCAAACTTTGAAGGGTTGGCCGCTCACCGAGCTCTCCTGTGGCTGTAAATAGTTTATTAGAAAACCTTTAGCGTTGAAACCTAGCCATAAGAATCACCATTGTCCAAGGGGTACTGCTCTAAACGATTTTTTTCAAGTGCACGCTACAACCATTTACGTTTGCCTTGACGACTTTATTCAGGAAGTTATGGATGCGCTAAACTATTTTTCCTCGCCAATGAACAGTTCAACGTAAAAACATTACTTATCTTGCGAAGCATTTCTTATAAAGAGTGTTTAGTTCCGTTTCGGGATCGAATGCGTCAAGAGGATAGATCAAAATTAACAGGCCTTACTCGATGCCTGGGTCGATGATTCATATAGTGTTGATATTATGGACCTTCAGTCAACTGCCCTTTACATCAGGTTTGAAACTCTAAACAGTTCTATGATTTTTACATCTCTTATAATTATATTGAACCAACATTGAAAACAGCCTATTTTTAAAGAAAATACTACTCAGAAAAAAATTAGAAAAAATGGCCGTTGATAGTCCCCAAAAGCTATAATATTGCAAAGAGTTTTGAATTTTTACTTCTTTTTTCAACTTTTTCGTGATATCGCGTGGAGTTCTCAACGCACACTGCAGTCGGTCCAGTTCTCCGTTCAGTCCAAGTCCCTTGACACTCCTTAAGAATTTTGGTGATAGAGACAGCCCACTTTGTCTACAATATGATACAAAAAAAAATGTGAAAACCTTGGCAAATGACGTCAGAACACAACACCTCCTGCGGAAAGCCAATTATCTTTCCATTCCTTCCATGGTTAGACAAGCTTAACCCGAACGGACCTGTTTTCCTCACCTCGGCTTTGAGTGCGTTGCCCAGACCATCCATCACCCGTAGCTTGTCCTCTCAGGCGGTTAGAAGGCCTAATCTACGCTGCTACGTACATGACATCCTGCTTTTGTTCTTCGTCTTGCCAAAGGTGACAGGTGCCTTATAATCCAACACCAGGGGTCCTCACATTGCACGCCGCATGGGTCCAAAGATAGTCTTTTCTATTCCTTTATTCCCACTACTTGAGCTTGTGGTTATTTGACGGAACCAGAAACATTCCCATGCCTTAAACTTCAAAGTCTCTTTAATAGTATATGAATTCTTAGAATACCTAAGTACGTATAGACTCCCTAGTTGGTCGGGCGGGGCGAGACTCTGAAATTTGGGAATCTGGTAAGTGCCAAGCCTCTAATGCATTAAATAACCTGAGACGGTATCCAAGAGAGACTTTGCACCGCAGGACCGCAATAATACATCATAATATCATGCTTTCTTCCAGCCAAGCGACAAGTAGAACAGCGTCAAACAGGTAAACGTTGTCCCTGCCACTGATGTACAATGTATAAGATATATCAAGATGACAGACCTTGACAAGCCTGACATCGGAGATTATCATAGCGGATCCAGGTGGCCGTTGGTGGCTGTGGCCGGCCTCACACCGTTTCTCTATAAATACAAAAAGTAGTTTATCCTCTGTTCTTTATTAGAATCTTTCCCTTTTCCCCAATGGCAGTCTCCTTCTCAACCTCCCATTCTTTTCTTTCCAAAAGCCTAATAGTCTGAGTTTCTGGTTTCTGTAATGTTGTCCACTGGAGTAGCTGTAGTCTGGGCGACCCACAAAGATGTCACACTTTATCAAACGATGGCATGGGTGGGTAAGGAGGGGAGGGGGGGGGGATAAGTGCATCTTGGTTTGACAAATCACAGCAGCTTAAATTGCAGTCATGATCTCAAAAATATAAATGAACGGCCGCTTAATCCATATAAACGGTATCGACTTTATGTTGTCAAAAATAGTGTTGTTAAATCGCATAAATGCAATGAAATTTCAATTCTTTTTATTTCTCTTTCGGTCTTTTAAAGTAACCATATTATTAATAAATCGTGTGTTTAAAGCAGCCAAATTAATTTTATCAAAAGCCGTCGAATTTAATTGTAGGCTATTCGATTATTATCTGTTACTTTTAACTTTCCAAAATGAAGAATCGAGTATTTAAATGCTATCCGGGGTAAATAAAATGTGGTATAACGATATTTCAAATGGTAATTGACACTATGAATTACCATCCCAGGTTTTTTGTAAAACTAATATATTATGTTTTATGCACTTTATATTTAATCTTCCTACATGGCAATGACGTGTGTGTTTTAGCTTAAGAACTCTTTCTTCTGAATTTCAAAGAAAAAAAGTATCTTTTCATGCTGGCAAACCAAATGAACCTTCATTTTAATCAGGAAACCATTACAATACTATTATTTGTATACTATGAAAAAGTATTATTTTAAACATTTTTATTGGACTTGATTTTGTTTTTCAAAAGAAAATACATATCGCCTCTCGCAATATTCATGTACACAATGGGTGGTAATTACCTTTTACAATCAAGATGATTTTGTTTTGAGTTTTACAAAAATACAATAAATTCGAGTTCAGGAACTCGCTATTTTGGTTTGCAAATATTAAAGATGCATTTCAAGCACACTTAAATGTAATGCAAACGCATACTTTTTTTCAACTTTGTCTGACTCTAGTGCAGTATACAGAAAACAGATGTACATAAACATCAACAGGATTATCAATCGCATTTATTTCTATAAAAGTGTCAGATAACTTAATTGGACGCTTTTCCTCTTACATAAAAGAAAAAGGGGAGAAGAAAAAATTCGATAACACAAGCGTCATTCTTTTAATTCTTAAAGTAATCCAGAACTTTTTTGTTTTGTTTTTGTTTTGATTTACTAACTTGAAATAATGAGGTTCTTCCAAAGTTAAGACTGATCTGTGTAAAACCAAAAGGTCACCGAGTAAAACTCTTGCTAAGGAATTACCAATTACAAAAAGCGTTTCAAGAGTTTCTTTTTGTGAAGATATCTTTTTTATTGCCAGTGACAAACAGCTTTTTTGAATCTAATCCCGTTACTTGCTTAAAATCAGAGTTTAATCGTTCCCATTATTCTACATAACTTATGCTTTTTCCTCTGCATGTCAGTAATGAGATAACTTTCTTTTTTTATAAGATTTGATTGATCACTTTAAACAGCAGCCAGCAATAATTTTGCATTAGGTCTTGTATTATTTTTTGTGATGCTATAAATATAATTGTCGAGTTCCGTTTTTTTTGTTAGCTTTGAAAACTATATGGTTTCCAAAGGTTATGTAAAATATCTTGAAATCAAGCCTTGTGTGCAGGACTCATAGGTTTGCATGTGTGGGGAGAAATTAGGATAACAGTTTGAAAGGTTGACGGGTGTGCGGGTGTGGAAAAGGATGGCAAGGGAGGGCGTGGGGGGGGGGGGTCAGGCCAGAGAGAGCCAGTTAAAGGAAAATATTGAGAGTAACCCATACAGGTTGGCACTAGAAAAGAGAATGTTGCTCGCAATACCCATCAATAAGCAAATAAGCAACTGCTTTCAGAATTCGTAGGCGTACTCATCTTGAAGAAATACCTGTCATATGTATTAACTTCTAACCGATACATACATTACATATACAACACCCACTGAAGAGACAAGCAAGCTTTCAGACACTAAGTACACACAATCACACATGGAATGAATGGGCTCCGCTGAGCACACACAGATGGCAGCAGACAAAAGACCCGTCACAGATTTACGAGCGGGACATATCGTAAATTGCACTATCAAGACAGACAGTTACAGCTCTTTTGATTTATATCCTACTCCCATGGTGTTTACCCCTCTCTTTGATAAATGAGCGTTACTCAGAGCCTAGGAATAAAGGAAACGCAAAAAAAAAAAAACACACAGTAAAAAACATTCCATTTAAACTTAACTTAATTGACAAATAAAAGATACATGTAGTTACAAACTGAGGTCTAGGCTACAAGTTTGTGTCTGGATTACATGTCTTTTCCATGGTAACGATTCAATTTGGCAAACAAAAAACTTTTTCTAAAGGTTTTTTAAAAAGTTGTGAACTTCTTTAATCTCAAAGTGGATATTCAATAAATTTTTTACTTTCATATTGATCTCGATGTCATTTTTCTTTTCTTTTGGAATAGTATTTATAGCAATTCTTATTGAAAAGCATGAAATAATGTATTTGTATTGTAATATGATCCAATGGCCTGATACACTGAAAATTGTTTAATCAATTGTAAACGGGTTTTAAAAAAATCACGATTTTGTTCTAGTCTTCTCTGAAATAATATCATTTATATAGCTGATTTTTATGTAAGACTGACATTGTATTTAAATTATCAACATCTGAAATTTGATATTACTTCTCTGAAATAATACCATTAATATTGCTAATTTTCTATGTAAGACTGACATTGTCTTTAAATTACCAACATCTGAAATTTGACATTACTATGTAGCCATTTAACACAGTAACTTACAGCCCAGTTAAATCGATAAATCAAACAAGTGTTTAGTGGGGATTAACGTTGAATCGTATTAAAGTTATTGCCCGGAAAGCTGTATAAAGTTCTTGACATTAACAATCCCTCCCCCCCCTCTCTCTCTCTAAAGACATTTTATTGATCAAAGAGGATAAAATGCAATTTAGAATTGTGTCTTTCCCTTATCTCATATTTACGCGATGAGTCATTTGAAAATTCAATTGGGTATCATTAACATATTCGCTTAGTACGAGTAAATTGACTTCCCTGTCTTGTCTTATCTTTGTATCAGGAATTTAGAACATGTCTAACACTGTTATAAATTTGAAGTTTTTCCTTGTCCTTGAAACCCAATATCAGAGGCTTGACTTTGAACGAAAGAAGCACCATTTCCAATAATTATATTTCTACGTTTTCTTGTTACCTAAAATTTAAACAAAAGAGAAAATAAAACAATGTAACTTCTTTTCATACATATCATATTAGGCTTTTGAAAGTTTGAAGTTGAGATAACTCCACTCAACTTCGCTGAAAGTCAAATTTAGTAGCCTATGTCTGGTTAGGTTAGGTTAGATTGTTTGAATGTTAACGTCTCTTTTCAACTACAAGGTTATATCAGAGACGGCGCTTGGGATAATTGAAAGGGAGCTGCCACACTGTGATGTAAGGAGCGCTTGCATACACTACACCCAGTCACATTATCCTGACACCGGGCCGATCAGACTTAGCACTAAATCCATAATGCTAGATACAAGGCGGATCAGCTGCTGATACCAATTCTAAAGTCCTTGGTTTGATTCGGCCGGGGTCGAACCACGCACCTCCCGATCTTTGAGCGAGTGTCTTACTGCTAGGCCACAGAGCCGGTAGCCTATGTCTGAACACGTTGCAACGGTTATGATAATAGAAAAATTATAGATTCAATGTTTCGTCGAAAAATCCAGTACACACCTTTTTCTTATTATTATAAAAAAAACCTATGTAGTTTATTTGCTGAGAATGAAAAGTCAGTTGTTGCTGGTTGTTTTCATGGCCAATCATCTACAAGCTGGGTGGGTAGAAATTATAAGCATATCCACGGGGGAAGAGACACTGAACATGTATAGTATTAGGCCTCATCCAGTGCGAAAACTCGGAATGTTGCAATCATTACGAATCTGTAAATTTTACATGCAGTTATACTTAGCTGAAAACTAGTTGGCTAATTATTCATTTAAGTTCCACTAAGACGTGTGCATACCAGCATAAAGTTAATATGTATGTAATTTGGAAACTTGAAACTATTTTCTGAAAACTACACATCTTAATATTTGTTGTAAATTACTGCTGCTTAAGAGATAAGTGACTTACGTTTGCCTCTTGAAAAGATAATGGCTATTTTCTGTGATGATGATAATTTCTATAGTATAAAACATTCACTTCTTGTCATGCCCTACAGACATAAATCGCTGCCCCGTCTTCATTTTTCACTGCTGCATACGGTACTTTTCACCTGTAACCAATTACCACTTTAGGGAACGCTAAGGTAATTTCCATGTTGCGCTTATTTTCTTGACGGGGTAAAATTACTCTAGCGCTCATCTTAAATAAAACAACTTCATACACAATTGTTCCCACATTCCGAGTATAATCTGAAATCATCACAATGTAAGTACTCCTATACTGAATATAACTGTATAAGTAGGACATTGTGTAAAGATGTATTATTGCTTACAGTAGCAGCGTGACAGAGTGGCAGAGTGGTTAGCGCGTCGGACTTGAGATCTGTAGGTCGTGGGTTCGATTCCCGACCATGCCATGTTGCAATTGCCTTGGGAAAGCAATTTACCCTTTCTCCAGTCCACCCACCTTTAAAATGAGTACCTGGATAAAGACAGTGCTTGAAATTTGTGGAATGCTATTATATGAGCGCCTAACAGGCTGACGTACTGTAATGCTCTAAAATATGAGTTGAGAAAGCTCTGGTGTGTACAGGCCTGCAGTGGTAAATATGTAAAGTCATGAGACTGCCTTCGGCGGTGGAGGACCCTAAACATATTTGTTTATTCTATTTCTTTACATGTAAGATTTTGGTTGCTTCAAATTTTAAGATGTATGCATACAAGTGTCGCCACAATCCGCATGGGTTCTCTTTTCTTGTTTAAGTATCTCGAGGATGCAGACATGCATACATGTAGATATATTCTTCTTCTTTACTAGGTTAAAATTCTAAACAATGTCACTTTTTTCATACTGTTTTACAGTCACACAAACACACAAACAAAACTCATTTAATCAAGCCCAGCTGAGTGTCATGACAAGGATAAAACTGGTTGTGTGAGATTCCACTAATAACTCAGTCTCATCCGTCTTATGAAATTAATGCTGTACTCAGCGAGGGGGCCTGGTGCTTCCAGTTGACCCAAAACGACGACGGAAGCCATAAGACTCGATGGCACAGAGTGATGACCTGGCTAAGAGGAACTGAATCCAGTGGCATCTAGTATTTAGCACGAAGGACTAACAAACAACAGCCAGAACTATGTTTCAGGATTAAAAATAAAACAACACAGATACAGCCGTGTCTAAAAATCTTAACGCTTAGACACGAGACTAGCTTTTAAAAAAATTAGGTTACGATAATGTCAACTTCATAAATCTAGGGAGGAGGAAGGGGGTATGTAATATAAAATTTCGGTAAAATGATTTCACAGAAAATTGAGCAGCTTTCAGGTTTGAGGAGAGATTTGGACAATTTGAAACAATTTTTTTTAAATTTATGTCTCAAAACGGCCTATAGGAGCAAGGCAAATTGATCTTACATGAACGAAGCGTGGCGAAAGAATACCTAGGCAAGAGTGGAAGATTCCAGGTGTTTAAAGTGTAAGAAATTTGAGTGGAAATCTTGGCCTATGACGTAGGAGGATTAAGGCCCTGCAATAGGGCACCAGCATAGTTTTGCTACAGTTTCCTGGTTAAGATGCTACTTCTTAACCTATAATAGGGTAGATCAAGTCAAAAGTTAAAGAGAGACTTAACCAGTACTATCAATTTTAACTCTCGAAAACAACTCAGATTCGTCGACTCATTAATTTAATTTCCCAGATAGCTATGATTAATTTAGACGCTCCCAATAGACGGAAAAAAATTTTTAAAAAATAAAAAAAATTTCCTGAGCTGATAACCACAAGTTTTCATATGAAACAATCAGTTAGAAAGATATATAAAGCAGTTCCAAATATTAAGCTAGCGTACCGGAAATCTCACAAGTTGTAAGATGTCTGTGTTGGTTTTTTTTAGGTTTAACTTCAGCGTTTAACATGCGTCACATTTTCAAGGGGCACAACTTGAGAGTAGTTCATCGAGTTGTCCCTATGACAAAGACAATAGGTAGGCCAGCCTAGGTAGAGAGACAGAGACACGACGAAGGATGGGTTTGTCGCCAGCTAGGACGACGCAAAGAGGATCTCCTGTCGACAGATACATTATCGTCTGTTGCGAAAGCCATGTCAAGGGAGAACGTATCGTTTTCGACTAGTACTTCAACGTCAACGGTTGTGGAACATGATGTACTCATTTGCTGGTGAAGGGAACTGTAATTATGTACGTAAATATATCCTATTTCAAACCCCCTTCCCCCCGCCTGTCCAGTCTTCCTTGTGACGTCTCGTTCGCTTTTGTCCCACTTGTTAAAATGACACTTTATTAAGGTTTATTACTTGGCTGTTAGACCATGGAATATCTATCATCGATCAAGGACAGAGTTGCCTTAAGTCTCTGTATATTTGTGTATTTTGATCTAAATAATCAGAGTTTTTTTAAGGAGTATAACAGGATTATTATAAATATCCAATACGATATTAAGTGTTTGAATGTCCCCATACAAAACTAAAAATGCCTACTAAAATCTGGCCCTTTGTTGTTGTTTTTTTAAGCTGTAAAAGTACCCCAACAGTGGCGGAAGTCATCAATTATGTGCTTTAGATCCGGGAATATGCGAGAAACCATGTAAAGTGTTATGTTTTGGTAAGATAAGCGATATTTTTTTTTCGAAAAATAAAAATAAAAACATGACGTACATTCTAAACATGGAAATCTTAAAGCTATCGTAATGTTCATATTTATATACACCCAAATAATGTTAACATAACTTACAATCTTAAGCTTGGTCCATGGGTTGTGAAACAGCTTTTTTAAAAACATGCCATCCTATTAAACGTCTGCAAAAGCGTCTTTTCAGCGAAAATCGAAATCAGAGGAAGTTGCCTAGACGCAGGTTTGGTTTTGCGTGTTCCAGCTATAATAAAATTAGTTTCTATTTCTTCATTAAAAAAAAAATTACGTAATCACAAGTTTGCAACATTGCATCGATTATAATGGTGAACTTAAATAATCGTAGTTCCAATTTCCCGAGGGAATATTACATCAAAATTATAACCTCATTTTTAGAATGGTAATCGCAAGGTAAACTTTCTCTGAGATGCTAATTCAGTACATTTAAACAAGGTATCACTATCTTGTTTAAGTTTTCAATTACTAGGCCTATCTTAGCTATCACAGGTTTGCAAATTTTAAAAAAAGCAACACAAAACCGGTTTTTTTGGTTATCTTGAAATAAAAAAAAAACTTGTTCACTGTATTATTTTACTTCAGACTTGATCAAGTTAACGAGAACAGAGCATCCATCCACTGTGCTTGTTTATTTTTTTTCTGAACTTTAAAGTAATCACGCCAAACTTGTAACTACATGTATGCAAATTGGACGACACAGGAACGAGAAGAACGCGCTTTTCCATCACTGGCATAGCTGTTACAGACTGTTGTGTACCGTAACGTTGTTGAGCAACCACGTCAGAGCAGAGCCGAGGATCTGTCATTGTAATTGGTACAGTGTCCTATCAGAGACAAGACAACAACCATTTCAACCGTGCACTTACCAGTTCGGTCACGGGATCGCTTTTATTTTTCAGTGCACCAGCTCTGCATAGCATTCTTGGCTGGTCATGTTGTACGAACAACACCAACACACCAAATAAGAAATCCTGCAACACTGAAAGAAAAATGTTTTAAAAAATAAACAATACACATGTATCCTGCAGCTAGGGTGATTTAGTCAGACATCGTAGATTCAAATGTAAGAAAATGTCTTTCAATAGAAGATTAATTCCTCTTTTTCTAAATTTCAAATCAACGGATATCTAATAATAAACCTTCCAGAAATGTTAATAGTTTTATGCAAATTTGTTAAATATTTGCCAGCTCATAAAAGAACTAGAGTCTTAAAAATGTTAAATTAGCGACATCCGACTCATTTTCATAGGCTGCGAGAATTTTAACGCCGTAGAGAACTAATAATTATTCTATTTTTGTTGATGTAAAAGTTACCAGAAAGTCTGATCGGTTTAATGTGCCTATGTTTCTGTATATCCGTCATGCTCTTTATCTCACTCTTCCTCACCTTCGGATTTCGTACAACTTATACTCAGCAGTTTTCATTCCTTTCGCAAATCCTTTGGATTATGGTAGTAGGCCTAAGTAACAGGCACTGTCAATCATGCAGTAGGCAGATATTCTAACAATAACTCACTTAATATTATTATTTATTAACACAACGACATTGTTTGTGGAAAAAAATATAAACTCACGGCCACTATTTTTAAGGATGCAAAGCGTTATGAAATAATTTCCCATTCTTGGATTTTCCATTGAAATATTAAATTGTAAATTTCTGAAGCTCTATATTGCACCAATTCCTTAATGGAATGCTGTATCAATAAAAAATGAACAATAGAACTGAAAACAGAAGGGAATAAACAGCTCTTAAAGGAAACAATGTAGATGTAATGTTTTTGTTGTGACCGGAGTGACTAAAAATAAGAATCGGCAATTGTGCATGATTTACATTCGTTGGTTTTTTTTTTGTGACTGCGTTTCATAAATCAATGATAAAGTCCTCAGTCACGATGTCATACAATTTTTACATCCGTGGAAGGCAAGTACATAAATTTATTTCAAGATTGCCGGGCTTTTATCTATCCATCTATCTATTTATCTACTTACCAGACAATGAACTTTTAGGTTTGTGTTGCTCTATGGGGGCCTATGTAAATCTTTTAATCAGGCAATAATGTTTTAAGTGATAACATGAATATTTTATAAATAAAACTGCTTGCCTTATTACTTTCTACCTCGAACATTTAAACTTAATAAGTTATTGATGTCTGCTGTTGTATTTAGTCACATTTTCGAATCTTTTTGCCCCTAAAATATATGTTATTTTTTAGTAGTATTCACTAGGTTCAATGAATCTTATTCTTAAGTTAATTTACCAACATATGTATTTTGTCCCAAGGGCCTCATCCCATATCACGACAGTGCTAGTTTATGGAGGCCCTACATGTACTTGTGGTACAAGAATAACTTGATTTAAGTTTTAACCTTAAGTTTTCAATGCTCGCTTCTCGCGACTTTTTTGACGGATCGCGTTCAGGACTTGACAATGTTTGACCAGTAATTGAACAAGAGGCTCATGTCAGTTGCAAGGTTCAAGGTAAAACTTATTGACACAAGGATCCAGAGGTTGGAAGGAGGGGAGGAGAAGTAGGGGCACAAAGGAGGAGGCTAGAAAAGTAAACGTTTCTTTGGCAGCTTCATACAAGATAGGGTGTCATTCAAATTATTAATTATGAATTTGGCACATATTAGCCTGCAGTAACAGAAGGGTTATAGTAAATATCTTTTCATTTCACCTTATTCTAACCCATTGTAAATATTGTCTCATATTCTCTGCCTCACCCTCACCCTTTTCTCTACTTGTATATCGTATCGTGTCAAAATTCCATTAATTCTTTCTTAAACATTGGTGTGTGGAATAAACCCTCACTGGCTTCATATCTTCCAAAAGCGACTAAAAAGTTACATGTATTTTAGTTTAAAGAACATTTTTATACAATTGCTGCACATTTAAAGTGGGACTAAGACAAAATTTTTTGAGGAAAGTTACAAAGTAAAAGAGAGCGAAGATAAAAGAGAAGCAAAGGGAAAAGATAAAAACGATTGAACTAATAATACAAATAACAATAACAATAATTAGTAATAATAAACTTGAATTATATTGATATTAATTGTATTAATAGTAATGATATTAATTATTGAGATTCATGATGATGATCATGATTAATATGATGATGGTGGTGATGATAAATAGAAAAGGAAGAAGAAGAAGAAGAAG
>BMAT01006374.1:241919-252002 GCA_019649035.1 Elysia marginata
TCTCTCTCTCTCTCTCTCTCTCTCTTTCTTATCATAATCGACATCTACCCATGTTTTTTTCACTTTCCCCTTTCCTTCATCCTAGCTTTTCGCATACCATATCTTTCGTCTCGTCATGTGTATGCAAGTACAGTAATTTTTTAGCTACATGGGACTGCTCTGCATCTTAAAAACAACAAAATACGTACCTCGCAGCAACAGTTGCGTTAAACTGTCTACGTTTCCTTCTACTTAATGTATTGTTCATAATGTGGAAACGGGTGTAGTGGAACCTATACCTTTGTCACCGATGTCACATATATCACTCACATCTGAAGAGAGAGTAAGACAAATTGCTGCTTTTCATCTTTGTCCCGCTCGACACTGTAACTTGGCACTCAGAACAGCACCACTTGGCATTTTCCTAGCCCCCCCCCCTCCCCTCCACATACCCAAAAAATTTTGGCGTGGTGGCAACCCACAAAAAATTGGACGTGTCAATTTCGCATAACTTCATGAAGCTTTAGCTAAGGATATTTTTGGACTTACATTGCACTTAGTCATACATGTATCATTATTGCCGTTTTATTGCACACAGTCATGTCCTTGGTAATTTTGCTTTGCCATGTTGTCATGGGATAAACGTTTGAGTTTTTAAAGGTGTCAGAAGTGGTATTTGCGTTCTAATCAAACAAACTTAGTGTTTTGGTTGTTTGTTTGTTTTTGTTTTTTTTTTTGTTGTTTTTTTTTTTTTTGCTTAATTTTTTTTCACGATGGGGTAGTATCACAGTTATCGAGATTAATCAGTATAGAGTGCGATTGGCAAGAATTAATTTGCTGAACTCCTTTTCAAAGATTTTGGATGTTTTCTTTTTCTAAAATGACAGAACAAAACAACTACCCATAGCTGTAGTCTCTTTCATTACAATCTCCTTCAGATACAGTTTCATTAAATTAGAAATAAACGTACATTAATTTGTCCACCAAACAGCTGAGAAGGAAACCCAAGATACATGAAATCGTTTATTTAATGTTTGAAGTTAGGTAGGAAAAAGAAAAAAAAAGCAGAATGGTTTTTCAAGAAAACTCAGGGCATGGACTAGCAGATTTTATTAAAGATTCTGCAGAGTAATATAGAACATGGAAAAAGAGTCATTAATTTCATCGAAAACTCAAGAGAAGTAAGGCAACTACGGAATTGATGGCATCATTCTCCATCCACATTACCAAACGCCTTGGGACTGCGCAGTCTCCATCATTCTTTCTCCTCCTTCCTAATGAGGCAACGCGAGCGCCAGGCAGGCAAACTCGTTGAACATTATGTATATAAATTCTCCGAGTAGGTGATGAATATATTGATGGCAAATACGTCGAGCGTGTCTTCACCCTGAGCCTGCACAGAGGGGGGATTCTTGACAGGCTAGATGTCTTTGCACTCAGCGGGTTTGAGATATCCAGAACGTATGTTATCTGTTTTTCCTGCTGCTGTTTCCCTTCGCATTCCACATGTACGGAAATGTGAGCTGTGAGGGTGTAAAAAATCAGCAGTGCAAACAGCCAAAGACACAATATACGCTAGAGAAACTCTTGTCTTTTGGGTATGCTACTCCAAATACCCGGCCATCAAAGTAACGTGGGGTCTTTTTTCTCAGAGACAGGTTGACTTTGGATGTGAAAAGCAATAAAAGTAGCCTTCACAGGTCTTGTCATTAAGCGAGAGAGAGGGGAGAGAATAAGAACGCACGGCACTGTTCCGCCTGGGCTTCGCAAGAATCCTCAGAATTTGTGGATACGATAAGTGGCCAATAAGACTATTGAGAATGCAATGACTGTGTAGGTTATAGGTTGGTACCCGAGTAGCGGCTGCCATAAATCTTCTACTGTAGCCGGCAAACAGCTGCGGGGATAGATGTTTTATATCCTTGCCGTGTTGGCTTCTACTAATACTACTAGCTAGAAGGTGTCGACAGTCGTACCGGGTTACTTGTTAAAAATGGGATCAAAATATCACAGGAAGAACAAAGTTACTTTGTGCTGTAGTTTGTGTAGGTTGGAAATAGATGACTTTGGTTTTCTGGCAGCAGTATGAGAAAATGATAATACAGGGCTTCCAAGATATAAAGACGCCAGTTTAAAATGGGATATATGTTTTAATGCACTAACAATAAGGCAAAAGTATTTATCTTGCTCCTTATTAGACTATCCAGACAGGAAAGAAGTACATACATTCGTTTGTTAGAGCATTTCAAAAAGCAACATTTTATGAAAATTTGAAAACTGAAACATAAATTCGTCACAAAATCAAAGTGTGAGAAAATTTGCTAAAGGCAAAAATGTTTATTGCGTTAAAAAATTTTGGAAAAAGAAGAACCTTGTATTGCGTCAATATATAATTATCAGGGAAATTCTTCTATTGATGAATAAACTACCCCCAAAAGCTCGATAGCAGTAAATATTGAAAAAGGCTGCTACTTAAAAAAGCTGACGAGGACTCTAGAAAAAGGTTCTCTAAAAATGTTAATGGTGTCGATGATGTCCCGATGACCCCTGGGGTTCAACAGATCTGATGGCTGGTAAGCTCTGCCGCCATCGTCAACATATGCACTTCCTTTGCTCCTACCAGGAGAAAGTCAGTTTTAAGATTAAAGTAGGAACAGATGAGGCAACAGATTGAGACTAAAATTAAATCATGTTGCTAAACAGGTGAAAATGTTCACGAGGGACGAAGAAGACGGAAGTGTATGAAATATCCGTGTAAAGAGTGGTTTCAGAATGTAAACGTCTAAAAATGCATGTTTTTAATGATTGATTGACAGAGAGCTATATAGAATTTTTAATTATTGGCAAACTTAACAAAATAGTTTTGTCACGCAAATCAAATAAATGAATCTGTAGCATAAAAACGAGCGCTCCGGTAAGAGTCTGAAAAAAAAAACACAAACCAAATGACAAAGAGAATTATCGATACAGCAACGTGGCTCAGTGGTTAGCGAGTCGGACTTGTGATCCGGCCGCGGCCGCAGATTTGATTTCCAAACCATTACACATGTTGTACCTGCCTTAGGAAAGCAATTAAATCACTTTTTCTTCCGTACACACACCTGTAAAATGGGTTCTTGGCTAAAAGCAGTGCTTGAAATTTGTGGAATGATATTATTTGAGGGCCGAACAGGCAGCCTACTGTAATGTTTTGAAATATGAGTTGAATTTGATCTGGTGTGTATAGGCCAGCTTGGGTAAATATCTTAAGTCTTGAGACTGCCGACGGCGGTAGAAGACTATAACCATATTGACCTACTTATTTATTTATTTCTTATAGTGTGTAATGGATACAGAGTCTAGCGGTACTTTCAGATCTTTGAAATTAAGAACAACAGTAGGTTAGGCAGTTCATCAAAATCATCAGACTCAAAGATCGTGTTATATTCAAAGACCTCCAAATGGCAACACTAATTGGTGTTTCATTATATATTTAAAATATGTTTAACAATTTTTTTTTATTTCTGAAACAAGTCTTTGTCTTCGAAAGTTTCGTTTGGACTGAAATTCATCCACCCTGAAAATGTCAAATCTATCACAAAAATCCAATAAAATTATAAACCTTATTTGAAGACAGCAAGACACCCCAAAAATTTTGCAGTCATCGCAGATTAATTATAATTATTTTTAAACTTAATCTAACCTTAGCTAACCTCGCAAGTTTTTATCGCTGAAAGTGGTTTTTTTTTCTGAAAATCATAAATTCTTAAGGTTTTTTTTAAACTCTTGCTTGAGTAGCACTGGGTTTCTGGGTAATATTTTGTTAAGAGACGAAATGACCTAGTACATATCTCTTGTGGAGAAAAAAGTCAAAGTCAAAGCACCGAAAGGTCAGTGCGTTTCCTACACTCGTCCTGAACAATCTAAACCTTTAATGTACAAACGTATTAAATAGGAAACAGACAACGACTTACAGTTTAACAAAGACTCAAGACTCTATGGTAAATCCGGTTACCCCAGTAAAGTTATAAGAAAAAAACCGGAGAAAACAGTTTGCTTGTAATCAGCATTAGCAGAGACCATGCATTGCCGGCCCGCTCATGAGGACGAAGCCCATGGAGAAGGAAATCCAGGATGGCTGATAGGCTAACTAGGCCCGTTAGCCAATCGTCTTGTGTAAAACCAATGTTACATATAGGTGTCATTACGTCATACGTTATCGTCGTCCTCGCGCAAGGTCACTAATTATTAGAAATCTTAACATGGGATATGCATTATGCCAACCTGTAGAAAACGAGAAAGGATCAAAGGAGCGTGCGTGGCATAGAATGTGTGTATGTGTGTGAAATAATGCTGAAGGTTTTACATGAACATTCATAACAACAACATCAACGAAAGTCTACGCTTAAATCATCCCCAGCAGTTATGATGCTAGACAGAGGACGAGCAGCAACCTACACGTTTTCTAAACAAATCAAGTCCAGGTACGCAGACAAAATCAAAACCAAAGTGCAAGACTTTGTGAGTTTATGGAGGGAGTAGCGGTCGAAAAGGGGGTGAGGGTTAAGAAGACACCCGAGACAGTTGGATGGGGAAATCTGATCAGCTCTTTGATCTCTAAAGATGATGTTTTAGGGGAGGGCATGAAAAGTTGGTGCCAATATTCCCAAGTTTTGTAAGCAAGTTTTCTCCGAGCTACGTAGCTAGCTTTCGTCTACCTTAAGAACAAGCTGGTTTGTACTTGTATGGTTTGCGAGAGCTGGTGATTTACAACTTGTCGGCAAGTATGAAAAATAAAAAAACCGATGTGTCTAGATATCTTGCAGGGAACTTTGCCCCCCCCCCCCCAGCCCAGAACATAAAATAAAATAACATTAACAAAGTCGTTTTAACTAAAGTTTAAACATCAGGGCTACCTGCAGGTTTCTCTAAACAATAAGCGTTGAAGTCCAGGTTTCTAATTATACAAAGTCGTATGGTATTATATTGTGTAAGAGGCTTGCACGTATCTTTGCATCTCAATACTCTCCTAAGTGTCGATGGATGGTGGTTTTAACAGCAACGATATTATCTTCTTCTTCTTCTTCTTCTTCTTCTTCTTCTTCTTCTTCTTCTTCTTCTTCTTCTTCTTCTTCTTTTTCTTCTATTCTTCTTCTTCATCCTTTAACCTTTTCTTCCTCTGCTTCACCCATTAAGCTCTTTTATCCTTTTCTTATTGACTTTCTTCTCATCCTTTGTTTCTGTAGATACACAAAAGAACTTCTGTCCTAAATGTTCAAGAGACCACCTTGTTCTGGAGTTATGCATTGCTTTAGTCGTATCTTTATTCTAAAAAACAGACACACACAAAAAAACCCCAAGCGCTTTTACTCTTTGAGAACTGCGAATTATTGTTAACGAATTAGGCAAAACAAGCGAAACCTTTTTGAAGACAAAACATATCAGCTTACCAGGTAGATAAGTTGTGTTGTACCTGAAAATTTAGGACCTAAAATAAGAACATAACATATTGTACATGTCTTGTTAGTGTGTGAAAATAGAGCCTCAATTTACAAAACGAACGTAGTGTAATATATTTGAAGTCCGCATTTTGTCAGCAATTTTATCTCAGATTATGTTAGTAAGCAACTGAAAGACTGGACAAGAGACAGAGAAGAAGGAAGGTAGTTATCTGAAGGAGACACGGAATGAGATGCGGAAGAGATAAACAGATAGAGACGTAGACAGATAGAGGGAGAGGGGTAAAACATCGTAGAAGTTAGATTTAAGGACTCAAACGATGAAAGAGAAAACGATATTATCCCTTCTACTATCTTCTATTCTCTTCCTCTCCTTCTCTTTTTTTCTAGATCGTTCCTTCTTTTCCCCTTTGAAAACATAATTGTCACATAATTATCAAGGTCGTCTCGAAAATAGGTGGAACTGTCAATGGTCTTGCTAATTTGCGTTTCTTTGTTAGTGCATAAATTATGCAGGTTTATGTGTGTGTGTGACTGAAAACGAGTGATAGGAGCTTTAACTTGTGTGCTTTTCTTCTTCTTTCTGTCCTTCGCTCCCGTCCTATCGAACAAAATGGAATAACATGTGTGTAACAGTCACTGTACAACGAGTTTGTTAAGATAAAAACTCATGTCACTTTCTAAACTCCTTACTTATAATGTGCTACCACCAGCTACTTTAGCCAAAACTAGGGGCAGCGTGGCAGAGTGGATAGCGCGTCGGACTCGAGATCTGGAGGTCGCAGGTTCGATTCTTGATCATGCCATGTTGCGATTGTCTTAGGAAAGCAATTTAACCCAACTTTCCCCAGTCCTCCCATCTGTAAATTGGTTACAGTTACAGGCAAATGAATTAGCGATATGCACCTGCAACACCCTGCATATAGATTAAAAGTGGCCTTCAAATGCACAGGTCTGCTCTGTGGCGACACAGTTACGCTGAGTGACGAAGCCAAATTTCACGAAAGGGGTTAATATAGTGTATAAAATTTTTTTTAAAAAATGAAAAATAAAAAAAAGCTACCAAGTTAACACTCGCTTCTTAAATCTTTTGAACATTTTTGGTCTAGCAGCCAGTCAAATGAGTCACAAGTCGACATTGGAAAGTATTAAGGTATTGATATCGCAGAAAAGCTTATTTTCTTAACTTTCAAGTACAACAAATAGACAAGCTCTATCATGCTTTTGTGTGAAGTTATAGCCGTTTAGAGTCAGCAGGGTTAGGACTTTAGAAATTTCAGGAAAGGGAGTATAGTGCGTTTAAAGTTTAGAAAACTACAAAGGTGTAAAGTCCCTAGCAACTTGTACAAATTAAAATTAAACACATAAAGCATGAAATTCCAACATAAATCAGGAGTGAAAACTGTTTAGAGATGGTTTCAGCATCAATAACTGAAAAAAATGACTTTTGAACACCCACTAAATTTTCAAAGCCTATGTCTCAAAACTAGACTGTGCGACTTAAGACTCATTTATTGATTTTGATAAAATCCGAGACATTTATGTCGTAGCTTATTTTATGTTTGAGCTCCTCCTCTCCCATAACCACGTTTATCCCAATGTAACTTCATGTACACCAGCCACACTTACTTACGTCTTCTTTTAGCTTTTGGGTTTTTAACATTTTTTTTTCGGCACAAAATGTTCATGTTTTGGCTGTAAAAGCTGTCAACACAAGCACAGCTGCCAGCCAACTGTCATCAGCGGGCCACCAGTTTGTCAGAAGTCTGGCATGTTTATGCCCTGGCTAAGACATAGCTGTCACATTATCCAAGCCCGGCTTTCTAAAAAAGATCTATGCTTTTATTTGAGGGGCACAGGCCTGAGCATAAACATGGTAAGCATGCCTGACGCTTTCTTGTTTGTAACGCCGTTAATTCTTCACCTACGCTTTAGAGTTTCATCTTTCTTTCTTTTTTTTTTTTAAATTTCTAAACTTGAAAGAATTTGTTCCGAAGTGCCTGGGATCCTCTTTATCTTCATTATCCTTAAATTCTAGGGGGAAATCCCAGCCTTAAAAATTAACAATTTTGAAAAAAAAAACTTATAAGGCGCAGAGTTGCTCTAGAAATTTTAAAAAAAGAGAATCTTTAACCCCAAAGACCTGCTCCAAAACTGTTTCGGCTGTGCCTATAATTATTCTCCTCGATGCCGTATGTGTTTATGATTTCCAGTAAGAAAAACTTTGACTTGTCACTTTATTTTGCCAGGCGCTGCTTCCGAAATGTCGAACACTTTGAGTCATAGCGCCTTGCACAACTAGGGACTTTGACTCGCCCAAGAAACCACAAACATTTCAAAGTTCAAAAGCCACCGTCTGATGCATACTGTACCGTAAGTTTCTCTTTTGGCATCGTTGTCGACTTTGCTCTGACTTTGAGCTCTATTGAAAGACCAGTTGGTCAAAGTAACAGGAAAGTTATGACAAAGGTATTAAAAGTTTTCATCCTAATACAGAGAAAAATATTCTTTTTGACTAGGTTTAAGTTAATACATTGAGACATAATTATATTAAGAGAACTTTGCTTTTCAGCATTTGCGACGTCCCCTTTTATTCAGATGATAGAGAAAAACTATGACGAAAGCCACTGCTCAATCATTAATGAACGGATGACAAATATGTTACCAAACCGCGCCAAAGATTCTACAAAACAGTTGTCCGGATTGTACCCAATGCAAGCATTTTTTCGACCTTTTTCTTCATTAATCTGCTGTTAAGTAATTACCCTAAATCCTCCAATCGTTATTTTTCCGTGGGGTATTTTTTGTCCTTATGTTGGACTGCTTGCATATTTGTTTTGGTTATACATTTATGTATTTTACCATTGTTTCTGCTTGTCATAAAATGCATGTTTGAAAATAACGTTTGAAAAAAGGAGGCAATACAAAAAGATTTGCTTTATTCGACTGAGAGAGAGAGAACGGGTGATAAAGAAAGAGAGAGAGATAGGCAGAGACAGACAGACAGCAACAGAAAAGGAGAGAGAGGAGAGAGAGAGACGAAGATAGAGAGAGAGGGAGAGAGATAGACGGACAGACAGAGAGGGAGACATTTTTTAAGGTCAAGGAACCAGACTGAAGACGACTTGAAAATTAGCCGGGTATAATACACAAATAGTAAGTTCTATAATTCGAATGCAAAATACAACTTAGCATCATGAAAGTTGTCATTATCCTAATTGAAATATAATCTTTATTCTGTCTAATTAAGAAAGTGGAAAATCCCCCTCCCCACGCCACTTTTTTATGTGCAAAAGGTTGGATGAAGTTTTTTTTTTTTCATTTATATTCCTCAAGTGCATAACTGTCGCGTCAAACCGTATTAAAAGTGGCAGGTTCTGCTTATCAAGACATTCATAAACGAACAACATGTTAAGCTTTTCAAAGCAAACTGCAGATTAGACCTAGATCTATACACCTCCAGACCTATGACACTGGGTGAAAGTCATCCCTCTAGGAAATCGCTTCCTCTGTTTCATGCAAGTCATGTAGCATCATCATTCTGATCTGATATTAGTCATCATTTATTTTTAATCATTAAAGTGAAGAAAAAAGTTAATCACCAGGAATATCGCAAGAGAGCACTGTGAAATCACCAGATTTGTTTCCGCAATACACAATAGGATGGAGAGCGCGGATCACTCAAAGCGTGTTAAAGGGTTGAATTGAAATGAGGCTGTGACAAAAGGTCGTTTTGGGGGGAAAAAAACAACTTTTGGTGCAAACATTTTTTTTTTGCTCTATTAAAGTTTCATATTAATTTTGAAAAGGTCTCATTTAATTCTAATATAGGCTTAATTAGCAAAAAGCAATGAATTTACTGATGTTAAAACCAAATTAATAATTATACATTCCCTCAAGATTTGCATCACCAGTACAAAGTTGCCACTTTTTTAAAATTCATGTCAGAATCACCCGGGACTCAAAAAGTGTGACTATTTTTATGTCAGAATCACTCGTGACATAAAGAGTTAAAAAGCTCTAAATGTTGTATTCATTAAAAATTAATTGTATTCAAAATGTTGCTATCCAGCTTATTACAAGCAAGATTATATGACATAATTTAATATATAATATATATATATATATATATATATATATATTTAGTCCCAAAGACTGACATGACATCACTCCGGACATACCACACGACCTTTTATCACAGAATCGAAAATTGATTTACGAGGGCAGGCTGATAAATAAGTTCCCTTTCATCATAAGTTTTTAAAATTTTCTACAGCATATACATGTAGATCTACATGTTTCATGACAATGTCATTGGAAGTCGCCATGATCTCATAAACATGGCTACCCTGACACGTGTTGCGCGTCACTGCATTACGGACTTTAAGCAGCAACGCGTGAGCATGACGGGAACGTCTGTGGGTCTATTTTCAGAAACTGGATTCATTATTTTTGGAGCTTACTCGACCTATTTTTCGATTTTCACGTACGCGTAATGAGACACGGTGCTTGTGCTTAAGGTCTCTATTATGAGTACAAAAGACGTCACATAAACTTATTGTTTTAGTTAAGCGTAGAAAAATGGTTCGGAAGCATGTGTATGAAATTTTAGGTCAATGTGACAAAAAATGGACGAATTATTATGTCAAGAGATGTCTGAGAATTA
>BMAT01006375.1:14133-28521 GCA_019649035.1 Elysia marginata
AACGACCGGATCAGCTGCTAATACCAATTTTAAAGTCTTTTGTTTGACTCGGCTGCAGATTGAACCACATACCTTTCGATCTCTGAGCGAGTGTCTTACCATTAGGCCACAGAGCCGGTTTTATTTGTACTGGTAATTTTATATATTAGAAGTGTGCTAAAGCTTTCTTTAACTTTTAACTAAACTTGAGTTTCAGGTGTATTTGTGGGCACAAATATTTACAGTGGAGTCCATTTAACTCGACCTCTGATAACTCAAATTTATGGGTAACTTAAATCTATTTTAGGATTAGGAATAGGATCCAAACTGGTAATTTTTTCTTGGTCAATACTATTCTTTAACTTAAAGTTTTGATATTTCAAATTGAGTTAGCAAAGATTGCTCCCAAGCACTTCGACTTAAACGGACTGCACTTTAGATGCATTTTACACAGCATGTAATTATTTAATTTACAGTGGATTCTTTCAACATTGGCTGCCTCAAACAGGATAATTTTAAAATACAAGTCCTAGTTTAATGTGAATAATGATACACATGTACAACTTTAGGTTCAGCTAAATGACAAAATAAGTAGAGCAGCCTCTTCTGCCACATTTACAATCACTGATTTGCTTGTCTTTTCTTTACAATTCTGTTTGTTTTTTTTTAACTCCTGATTGGGTTTTGTAAGTGACAATCTTAACAAAATCGGTACACATACATTAATTTGCATTACAGGCATTGCCCCTTGCAAATAGAAACCACTGCATTTATTTGAACAGGATTTTGAAATAAAGTAGAGTTTTTGATAATGTACAGTGGAATCCGCTTAAGATAAATTCTGTTTAAGATGAACCATGGTTTAACTCAATCCCCCCTAGGCCCACTAGCCCAGTTCAAGCCCTGTCCCTAAGAGAAGAGAGGTAAATCGTCCATATCGGACGCAGCTAGATCTAGATCTAGAATCTAGGTCTAGAAATCTGTGCAAACGTACTGAAAAAATGTCAACTTGAACGGACCCACTTCAGCTTATTGGTGGACCAAAAGTGAAATGAAAATAACCTAATAGTAATAACGCTTCCAAAGTCGTTGAAAGAGAAGGTAACATCGTCCATATCAGACACAGGCAGATCTAGACCTAGAATCTAGGTCTAGAAATGTGTGCAAAATCGTACTGAAAAACGGTCAACTTCGACGGACCCACTTTGGCTTGTTTGTCCACCAAAAGTGAAATAAAAATATCCTAAATAATGCTTAAGATCTCCTCTGAAAGAAGAAGAGGTTTACGCAAGATTTCCAGGGTTACTAAGCTACCAAAAGTACACTATGAAAGCAATGGCGATCGAGCGATGACTGGCGATATAGGTACACAATAGGGTGGTCCAATCGGGAGATGGCGGGCACTATAGGTGGGGTTGAGTTAAGATAAACTAGGTTTTTGGTCCCTTTACTTTTTTTTTCTTTATAATGATACTGCTTAATATAATCTTTGGATAAAAATTTTTTTTACAAATATTTGGGCACCGAGGGGGTTTATCTTGAGAGAATTCCCCTTAATAACTTAGGAGTAGACTCTAATTTGCAAAGAAAGAAAACATTAGGTCTGAAAAAGATATAAATGTACATTTGAGGAGATTTTAAACCTTGGTTGAGTCAAAACCAACAACCGGTAAATTAGGATTACTGATTTTTTTGTAGTGTAAATGTATACGCCACTAACAATTTGAATTTTGGATAATTCAAGGATAAAATTTGTACCCAATGGGTTTGAAATATCAAACTGAACTGTATATTAAACTTTTCACCTTCAGCAAGTTTATCTTAACTCAACCCCACCTATAGCGCCCGCCGTCGCCCTATCGCCATTGCTTTCGTTGTGTACTTTTGGTAGCTTAGTAACCCCCGAAACCTCGAGTAAACCTCTTCTTCTTTTAAAAGAGATCTTAAGCGTTATTTAGGATATTTCCATTTCACTTTTGGTCGACAAACAAGCCAAAGCCGATCTGTTGAAGCTGACCGTTTTTCAGTACGGTTTTACACCTTTTTTCTAAACCTAGATTCTTGACAATGATGTATATCACGCACCATAGCTTTGACTGCCAAAGTCATGTTGTACTGTAGTAATCAATCAAGAAGACTTAGAGATGATAAACATACCATGGGTAGAGGCTTACTTTATTCGCATTTACCATTACCATAACTTTTTTACATTGATATCTAGAAGCTGTACTGTATATGAATCCATAGATTCCTATAGATCATGCTGATGCACCCTTTGTTTAGTGAAGAATAGCTTTAAATACTTTTTTGCGTAGTGTGTCATGCCATTTCTAAAAAAAAGGATACAAGGCTAGTATTAAACAAGTCTAAATGAATTGGATGTAAATGCATTTTTCTGAGCTTCCAAATTAAAGAAAATTACATTAAATTATCATAAATTTGTGGAAAGACTAAAACTTTTTATGATTAAAAAAAAATACAGAAGACAAATTAAAAAAAAATTCTCAATTTAAAACTTACAACATCTGACTCATTTGGACTGGCTGTAAGACAAATTTCTTTGCACTTATACCTCTTTCCGAGGCTTGAAATTTACACTGTTTTATTGCAAACAATCTACAACCGAAACTCCAACTTCTTCACAAATAAAAAAATGTTTAATTGTCATTTTCTATCCCACCCCATCTGTCCTTCTGCCCCAGGTAAATATTACCCAGATGAAACTATTAAAAAATCAACATTTTTTTACAAACAGGGTAAACAAATTTTAAACATAAAAGGTTCTGAACAGACATAAATAAATTTATTTTCAAACCGACATGTTACAATACACATGAAAATACCAATACTTGCAACATACATAGAAAATAAATAACAATGAAAGTTACACAGGACAACTGGGTTTTCCAATTTTCTGACCTAACAATAAACATCATAAAAAATTTTTCTTTTCAATACTCCTGAACAAATGTAGAATTCATTACCGGTGGAAAGCAACTGACATATATATTGTGTCTCTTGTAAGACATATCTTGTAAATTTGGACTGCATTAGCTAAGCAGTGACCCAACAAGCAGTTAAAAATGAAAATTGCTTCAGAACTGAATTGACTTTTCTACCTCTCACTTCTTCAACCTACGCTTGTTATATTGAGTTGGGTAATTTCATCCAAATTCAGTTATGGAATAAGTTCAATCTAATTAATATTACAACTGATGTCTGTTACACAGCACATCGTTCTTTGAAATGTCAAATTTTGAGAAACTATTAAATCACGACATTGAGTAATTTCCTTGGATCTGCCTTCTAGCGTTCTTCAATTTGAGAGAGGCTTGTCTATTAGTTGAAAGTGTACAATTATTTACATAATATAGAACCATGATGAAATGATTTCTTGTTTAACTTAACTCAATTACAAGGGACAAAAAGCATACCATTGTGTAACTGTTGATATCAAAACTAAAATTAAACTTCAGGGAAATATTGTGCACATTTTAAAATGAATATACATTCTCTTTATATAAAGGTGAAACATAAATTATGGTATTAACAATGGTTTTAAAAAGAATTTAAAAAAGCACTCTTACTTTGGGTAGAACTTGTGAAAAATGGAACATGGAGATGAAAGGTGTCTAACATTGATCATAAAAATAAATTACTCTTTGTACATAGAATTTAGAAAAATTAAAACCTTCTCCTTTCAAAGATAAACCTACGCAAGCAAGATAAAAGTGCCAGCACACAAGATAAAGACTTAAGGACTCATAGAAGAAGATCAACTCCAGAAAAATGGTCTTTTAATACATCAGCTATAATTGAAATTTTATGTTTCCTCGCACATAAGACAATCACTAAACACAGGTATTTAGAACATGTAAATTAAAGGGGAAAACAAGATTTTTTTTACAAAAACAATTATTCAAGATTAAGAAAGAGAATACTATCGCAAAATAAAATGCAGTGGTACCAGTCATGTCAAAACTTTAAAAAAAGTGTTTGTTAAAATTGTTTACAATTAAAACTGCAAAATTAACAATAGGTAACTGCAACATATTCACACACAACCACCAATCTCTCCTGATAAGACAAACACACACACACACACACACACAGAGTTACTGCCTTAATTACAAAATCCAAGCTAAATGGCATAAAAATGGATAACCAGGCTATTACAGCCCTAAAAAAGACGACTGCGTTTGTAAGAGTCCATGTAATGACCGCCAATTCCCTGTGAGTGCTGACCAATATAGTCAATCTGATCTGGGCTGGGCTCAGGCTGTGGCAAGAGTTGGCTATGACTGCGCTTCTGGCCAGCAGGGGTCATCTACACCAGAAAAAATATTCACAAAAAAATACAACAATGTAATGTTTCTCTACTTTCATTAAAAGTCTCAATCTTTAGCTGCTTCTTTTGACCGTACTTAAAGTTATAAAGCAATATAGATACACCAGGCTCTCTTCCTAAAAATGATGGCACAAAGATTCTTTATTGTTGTCTGTTCCCAAATGGAAAAGAGGAAGTCATCTGATTTTTATTATTACTTGATAGCTGGTTGACAGTATTAAGCAGTGCCCTCCAACGCTAACAAAAACAATAGCAAGCATAGTTTTAGAAATAGGGGGGATTTGAAAAGAATGTTTCGTGCACACAGGGGGGTTAAGTTGTCTTTTCAGAGCTCACAGGTTTCTAAAATAGTTACAACAAAGAAAAATTAAAATCGATAAAATTTTATATGAAAAAAAAAATGTATAAGTGTAATGGCAAACAGCCATTCATGACTAAGTTTTCACAGTGCTACAGTGCATTTGTGACAAAATATTTGATTGTCTTATCAATTTACAGTAATGGCACTAAATTATAATGTGAAAAATCATTTTTATTACCCTTTCAGTGCTTGCACTGTACTATCTTTTTATTAACTTACTTAGCTTACAACTCCATCCTACCTAGTACTATCTTTCTTATTCTTAATGCCTTGAAGAAACAGCAGGCCAAAAGTATTAGCCCCTGTGGCATAAATTTGAGCTTTTCAGAATAGATAGTTCAAAATATCATTTTCAAATCCCTGTTAAACCAAAAACGCTAAGACAAAATGACTGAAAAGAATAGGAAATAAGCATCAACACAACTTAATATGAAGACAAAAAATGACACAATCATATTGATCAACTTGAAATTTTACTTACATATTTTGAGGGGGACGGCAACAACCCTGAAGATCCTGAAGACCCAGAGCTTGTAAAATAGGCAGAAGGGTCACGAGCTGCCATGCTGCTGCCTAGGCCACCCATCTTTCCGGTCATTCCTGCTCCAGAGGACATACTGCTGCCAAAACTACCAGTTCTGCCCCCACCTCCCATCAGGCTTGAAGGTCCTGATGCAGAGCCTCTCATGGGGCCACCTGCTCTGCCTGTTCCATAGGATGAACTGCTGCTAAAATTGTCCATCATGCTTCCACTAATACCTCTGCCTCCCATTCCATTGCCCAAAAGACCGTCCCCCATACCAGTACTGTAACTGCCACCTCCGCTGTAGGAGTCGTATCCATTTCCCATGTCATCTCTGCTCCCGTATCCATAATTACTGCCCATAACTCCACCCATACCATTGCCCATGCCTCCACCCATACCACTACCCATGCTTCCTCCCATCCCGCCTCCAATCCCTTCATTCATTCCGCCTCCCATACCTCCACCCATTCCGCTGCCCATACCTCCCCCCATTCCGTTGCCCATACCTCCCCCCATTCCACCACCCATCCCTGACCCCATTCCATTACCCATACCTCCCCCCATTCCACTACCCATACTTCCACCCATCCCACTGACCATACCACCTCCCATACTGCCACTCATTCCCCCAAATCCATCAGACCCAAACTTTGAGTTATCTTGGCCAAGGCCACCGCTGCCTCCTTTGCCGAAAGTTTGACCATCCTGAAATCATGACAAGTTTTTGTTTGTAAGTTTTTAAAAACATTCTAAAACAACGTAATGTAGTTAAGATTCACTTTACTCAAAAATGTCTTTATCTTCAGGGGCAGCGTGGAAGAGTAGTTAGCGCATCGGACTTGAGATTTGAAGGTCACCGGTTTGATTCCCGACCATGCGGTGTTGCAATCGCCTTGGGACAGCAATTTACCTTAACTTTCCCCCACTCCACCCACCTGTAAAATGGGTATCCAGCTACAGGCAGTTCTTGAATTTGTGATACGCGCTTGCAGCACCCTGCATGTGGGTTAAAAGTGGCTTTCAAATGCACTGGTAAGTGCTGGGTCATTAGTGGCGCTGCTCTGTGGCGACACAGTTACCCTGAGTAACAAAGCCAAATTTTCCGAAAGGGATTATTATAATGTATAAAATAAATAAAACAAATTAAATTGTTTTGCTCCATACTATTTGAGCTATGACTTGATTTTAGTCACCCTGCCAGTTTATTAAAAAATATAAATTTCATAGGAAAATAGCACCTACGGTAGAAATGGGATCAAGACAGCAGTAATAACCAAAACAAATAATACTCCTATGACATAGTATTGAAAAGGGGCTAAATAAGTTCGTTCAACTTTCAAAATACCATGTAACATAATAGGGGAGAAAATATTCCTAGTCACATGAATCATCTCTGCGGTGAAGGGAAAGAAGGAAAATGGAAGATGAAAATGGCCATTAACCAATGAGGGCTACAACTTGGTACCTGGAAATTCACACCTGATGCTTGGCTTCCCCCTCCTATTCCTCCGCTTCCCATGCCGTATCCTCCACCTCCGCCCCCCATGCCATATCCTTGGCCAAACTGATGAGACAATAAAAATTACAAATTATGATGTGGACTTGAATTTCGTCACAATAAAAGCTGCTCAAAGGTCATTTCTTTAATACAAAAATTTCCTAAACAGAAAGAAAATTTGATTGGCCATAATTCCTTATTAATCTGATGTGCATGCATAGTTCTTGTGAATACACATCCATCTTATGCCTTGACATTTCCAAAACAAAGAGATTCTGAGAACAAAAATACTGTTTATAAACAAGTGACTAGACTATTTAAATTTAAAGAATAAATATACAATTTGCCACACACAAATATTTTTAGAACGGCATATGTAAAAAGGCTGCAAATAAAAAATTTTTATTATAAATATACTGGTACAAAGTATGCTCATTGATTAACCCATTATTATTTGTATTTCAGTAGAAAACTCTCTTTTTAATTGTACTAGTGTTCATAAAGGGCTAATTTTTAGGGGTTGGGGGAAGGAGAGATGTTGAGGTTATCAGTGGGGTGGAAAGGTTATAAGAAACTCCAATTACCTCTAAAAAAGCCATCTAGGATATAATTTTCAAGTTAACAGCATTTTAAGAACAGGTATTTAATATAGGCATTTTTTTCAATGATCAATATGCTGTCTGTTATAAATTATGTCTTGCAACTGTTGTTTAATAGCTCGAATAAAAGATCTCATTTTGTTCTTTTTACCATTTAACTTAAACCCTTAGTGATGTACATAAATCTGATTTTACTGAAAAATGTTTATCCATACAAATGTCACGACAACTTTAAACAGGCACCCGGTGGGAAGGTTGGGGAATAAAATGCCATATCCACCACCATAAAAAGTTTTGAAAATGAAATGCGCTGCTAATTCTAAAAATCTGCACCACTTCTATAACCTGATAACAAAAATTTGATTATCCACTTGCTCACACTCACTCCTGCATTGGTAAGAATTTTTGCCTCCCTGACTTAAAGCTAAATTTCAAGCTTTTGTCCAAGTGGAATGACTAATTTCTTTTCATAAAAGTACCTCCACATACCAAAATAATGTGTAGCTAACATTATGCCCTAATCTTCAATTAGCTATCATCTAGAAAACAATATTCAATAACAAAGTCTGATATGTATATTCAAGAGCCAGTTGGACTCTATAGACCAATGCTGGCTATTCACTTATGGGTATCATTCAACTGAAAATATCTATGAAAACTCAGAATAAAACCACATAATGATTTTACAGGAGTAAATTAGCACCACTATTAGCAGCTTGAAAAAACCCACGCCCATAAATCATGTAAACAATACAGTTCATAATTTGCTAAAGCAAGCCTACTTTTGGTAAAGATACAGAGAGAATTATTCAATAGGTCATTTGAAACGACAATTATGGGTAAAGATAAAATTGCCATCAATCATTTTAAGCATGCTCAATTTCAAACAGGTAAACACCAAGCAACTTGTTGCGGAGCAAAATTCAGCAAGATATAAATCTTTAAAAAAAAGAAGAAGAAAAACGAAAAGCCAATACCAAAACCTTCAGTTAGGTAACTATAGAACAGGAATACAGTCATATTTGCTAAATTGATAATTCATTTGATCTAAAATCCAAAACAGGGTGTCATTGCATTTTACACTACAAAAGCACAACATTTTAAAATAGCCCTAAAAATGTAAACAGGGTAAATGGAGCCCACTTATTGAGCAGCTTGTTGGTTTAAAGATTTTTTTAAGTCAAAACCATTTCCACTAAAACAAACATCCATCATAAATATGACAATATTTCCCCCATCTGCTAGGCTTAGGCGTAAAGGAAGATAACAGTAAACATAACATTACCTATGAACTGCAATAATCAATATGGAAAACACATAACAAACCTAAAACTCATGCAAAAAAAAAACATTGCTGAACAAAAACATGAACTCTTGAGGCCTGATTCCTAAATTAAAAAAAAAAATTTAACAGAGACACAGCAATCTATGTTACCAAAATAAAGTTACAGTTTTGGGAAATTCGCTCTGACAAAAGGATTAACAAATTATCACCTTTCTTAACTTTGATTTTAATTGTTTGTATTTAGCCCAGATAAAATTTAGGTATGATGATTAATAAAAAGAAACCAAGTGCGATCCCTTTTTCAAATATCAATTTTATTTTTGTTATAATATTGAACAGTTGAGTCTGATAGCCTGTAATCTGATAAATATTTTGGCACTTTTCACCAACAAGGGATAGAATGTGAAGCTCCTTTCCCCTGCCTTAGTAAAAATATACCTGATAATTATAACCCCCATCTGTTTGGTAGACATTATCAGCAAGCCCTCCATAGCCATACTGCTGAAACAAAATGGAACAGACGGAAAATAATAGCAAACTAGAAATTATTCGCTTAGACCTACAATTTAATTTTTTTTGTCTTTTAACTATTTATTGATTACATCCTTTGACAAACAATGTTTTGAGTTTTAATATGTAATATTTATATCATTAAGAAAAAAAGGGGGCAAATTTGTTTAGCTAATTGGCAGATCAGGCATTATGCAGTTGTGCAATTTGAAAAACTATCAATAATTAAGGGAGGATGGGGGAGGAGGAGGAGGCTAGCAGATTGCTTTAAATTATGACGCCGCAAAAGTCAGTGTCCCATTTTAACATAGAATTTGTTTTACTTTCAATTTTTGAGGAAAACAGAGAAAAAAATTTTTGTCAAGCTGTGTAAGCTTATTCAATTAATTGATGTCAAACTGAAACTTTGATCCGTTAAATAACGACCCAAGGGACAATTGTTCCATTGAATGTATCTTCTAGTGCAAAGTTTTTCTAAAGTGTTTCATACATTCATGACAATCGAAAAAAAAATATCCAAAACATTCAGGAAAAAAATGGAAGTACAACCTGCATGCAATAAAAAATTCCTTAATACACACACAGAATTTCTTAGCAACACTTGGATTTTAATTTATAACATAAAATTATGCACAATGGATTCACATTCAATCAGCACAGGGCGTGTTAGCTTAGTAATAGTATATATACAGCACTCGGCTGTTTTGGGCACATGATGTAGGGGTGGGGTAACACAGTTGAAATCTTTTTATTATTACAATGCTCTTTTTCTAACATATATAATAATCCAGGCGTGTGCGAAAAAGGTTAAATGAGGCATTCTTAAATTTTCAATGTCAGGTAAGAGCTGATTAATGAAAAAAATAATTTTTTGATTGACTGGTCTATTTTGGGCACACTAAGTATGGGGAAGGTTAAAGAAAAACTTGCAGGGTGTTAAAACAACTTTAAAGAATCACATTAACTACATAAATAATGCTGGTCAGCAGCTAAGCCAAACAGAGGCAGGCTTTCCAACACACTGCTTTAAAAAGCCCAACAGGGAAATGATTAGATACTTGCAGTGTTGACAAACAGGTACTTTGTAAAACTTACAGGAATGTGCTTTAAAGCTTAAAATATTTCTTACAGCACAAGAAAATACCCTATCCTTATGGAGACACATATTTTACTTTTAAATGCCAGAACAGTAAACTTTCACCGCTGTGAATGTTTTTGCTTGCTAAAAGAAAGGCCACCACTCTTATTAGGGTACTTAGGCTTGGCTATACATTATACCAGTTAGCAATAAAGTAACCATTTTGAGAGGATCATTTTCTGCTCTAAAAATTACCTATTGGGCTTGGTAGGATTAGAATTAATAAATTGCCTTACTTGCTGTTGCTGCACCCCCTCTATCCAGACCTATTTATACAGATTTAATCATTATACTGATTTTTGGCCAAAATATTAAAAAATATTGATTTTCTTTTTAACTGCTTGGCAACTACCATTCAATGAACCAAAATTCATACCGCATTATTACTTGGAGCATGGTTAGTTTTTTTAAATGGTAACAGTTTAAATCATGATGGCCACATTAAAACTGCATTGCTAGTTTTAAGATTTACTAAAAGGTGCCAGAGTTCGTGAGTACTGGTAAATGGCCATACAGATTTTTTTAGCTCAATCAAACTGATTTTCCATTTTTGAGGAGTGGCAGGTCTGTCTATCTCTCACACACAGACATACACAAAAAAATTGCCACAAGATATAATTAAAAATTTAGAATCAATGTAAAAAGTTCAATGCTTATAAAGGCAGTCTTGAATGTACAAAACCAAGGCTTTAACATAATTGACACCTTAAATTTTTAAAAACATCTATATGTAATTATTTACCTCACAATAAATTTGTAGAAGTGTGCATGAATTTCTTATGTTCAACTTAATTGATACCAGTACTGTAAAGTCATTCACAAAAAGGTTAAAAGCAAAAAACAACAAAAATACTTAGATGCACTAAACAACTGAAGTCATGACATTTCACAAGAGCAAGAAACAGATTTAATTATAGTCCATAAAATTGTAACCTGGATACTTATAATATTTCTTTAATTTGAACTGTATTTGGATAGCCGATTTTTTTCTGTACCAAATATTCATAATTTGATTTTTAGACAATTTAAAGTTGTTCAGTTTCCATAGGGTTTGAGATATCTGAAATAGACTGTAAAGTAGAATATCATAAAACTACAACTCTTTGGACTGCAGATTTTTTTAAAATTTGGTTCACACAGGGTAAGCTATGGAGGAAAAAAGTCATTTGAGCCTGAAAGCCTTATTTGTTTACACCCAGTATTTTGGTTTAAAGTGACTCCAGTGGATTAAATATCACATTTTTGTAAATAGGTAGGGCAAAAGAGTACTAACAATGAAAATGTGGCACACTGAAAAGGAAAGAAAGGGGTCAAGCAGAATCTCTGTGCACCCACCTGCTGGTAGCTGTTGTAGTAGTCATTTCCATCACCATAACCACCTGAGAAATTTCCTCCACTGCCAGGATCCTTAACATTAAGTTTCAAAACAGAAATAATTGATTGAATTAATACTTATACACCATGACAGCGTACATACTTCTGAAAATGAATTGGGTTGAAAAGAAGAAATAAGAGCTCTGGAAACCTTTTCCCTGTGTCTAACTAGTAAGAGCTAAAAAATTAGAAGGCCTACATTGATTTCTGAAGTTATAAAAAGTTCTCTGGTTGAGATAACCTGAAACTAACATTAACATAAAGGAAATTTTTTTTTTAAATCTTCAAAAAACCTAAATATATTTAGAGATAGAGAGCTTTGGGTATTATTTGAGAATATACACTATGAATCAAAGTTTGATTTAGGTGGAATTACTTATTTAATAATAAAAACCAGTAAAACACATGTCGGATGTGATAGATTTTCTGCAAATCTTTCAAATTCGAAATAAAAATTCAGCTCACTTGTCTTCACCCAAATAGACAATGTAGCATTTGACATGATTAGCCAGGGACCAAGCTTCTGGTTAAAATCTTGTTCATTTTTTATACTGGTACTAAAAGTACTAACACATTCCATACCATGTAAGAATCTCCACCTCCATAGCCATAGCCATAATCATTGTAACCACCACCAGGGCCCATGCTGCTTTTGTTGGAGTAGCCACTTTCATAGGCACCACTTCCCCACCTGTGAGATGAAAACTGCTGTCTTAAACATATATAGAGGTACTTCTGTGGTTCATCAGTTAAAAACAGTTAACACTAACATTCTATATACATATGCTCAAGAAAGAAAGAAGGAAATGAATTCACATCAAGATCCTTGCAAGATAAAAAATGCAGGAAAAAGACTTTAAAGCTTTTACATTGAATTAGTTTTGAGAAACACTTTATTTTGGGTTCAGTCCCTGGCACAATTTCTGCATTCAAAGCGACCCGTCATTAAGTTTATTAACTTTATACCTAAGACTATCATAGCTTTATAAATTTTATCATGCACTCAAAGAATATAAGATTGGATACACCATCAAATTCCCACCAATTATTTAAAATGTTCCCTTTCAGGCAATGTAGTAAAAAATTCAAAATTGCTCTATCTCCATGAAACTTATCTCAAAAGATAGGTCTTGCTCTTCTAACTTATATAATAATCTTTTTTTAATTTTGCTGGTATCTAAATGAAGGAGAAACTATTCTGTGTCCCTTTTTTTGATTGTAAGATCTAGTTGTTTTTAAGCAGTGCCCACATGCACCACCCTACTTGTCTTTGAGTATGAATGAGTGGGGAAAGCGTAGACCCTTGTCAACAAAGTTATGGTCATATAATAATTTTAACCTAGGCTAGGGGTAGCCTATGTTAGATTAGCGCTATAATGAAGCAAACTGCTTTCCCGCGGATGTATAATAATGAACCAGGCGGCGGATTAGTTATTGACGATCATTGTAGATATACCGCGAATCAGATACAAATTTTTGACTGGGGTTCTTGTCACTGCGACTCACCCTGGAAAATGGCGTAATACCATCCATGGAAACTTACATCCCTCATCATTTTGCTTCAGAACAAACGAGAGTGTATCCGTGTCTTCCGCCGTTTTCGCAATTTTGTTTTTCATAAGCAAACACGCTAGCTTACCCAGGGTTCCTGCACTTTGTCAAGAAAGAAATTCAAGTACTTTTCCAGGACTTTTCAAGGACCAATTGTCAAATTCCAGGACCACCAGCCGATCGAAGGTGTAGTTTTTTAAAGAGGCTGAGATAATTCATTGTAAAAAGTGTGTGGATTGAAGGCGCATAGACCCCAGATAAAAAATGAAATTTCATAATATACGTCCATTTAGTATCCAAACGACCTAATTTGAAAAATGGATGTTAATGAAAAATATTTACATCTAGGTGGGGGTCAATCGACACAATCCTAAGACATTCAAATTTTATTGCCCTAAAATAAAATTTAAACAAGCAAATTGACTTGCTACGGTGTAATAAAGGTTAAATCCTGACCAACAATATGTTAAAACAGTTAGAGGTGGTATGCTAGCTCAAGCTACGGACATTTAAGGCTTTTCAAAAAAACATATTTTGAATTTTTAAAAGTGAAAAAAGTCTACAATTGAATTTTTAGAGAAAGCTTCTGATTGTATGAGAGATGATTTACATTGTTAAACTAGGCTACATAGTCACTTCAATCAGTTATAATACGATTCTGACATTTCCCAAATACACATGTATGTAGGACTTGATCTAGATTGGCCAGGCTTTACCATCCATTCGATCTATATACAATGCTGTCATTAACGAATTTCAGGTCCTAAATATACATGTAGGCCTGCACCTAGTAGAACATGATATGGGACCATTTCAACAAACAATAAAATGACTGCATAGGCACCCTTAGATGCAGATAGGTGGCTTCTGCATCTCTACCACCAGAACACTGCGAGCATAACAAGGCCACACTCTGTTTCTGATGGCGGGGTCACTCCTATACAGTTGTCTTACTGTAAGCATGTGAGTGCATACATGCGCATCCCTATGCACTGACCACAAGCATCAATGACATAGAGTCGGGCACAAAACCTCAGTAACATGTAGCACCTGATTCCTTTTTAACAATATCTTTGGACAAGCGATTTTGTCCAGAGCACCAATGCCTCTTCAAAACCCAAGTTTCACACCACCACCCTCATCTCTTCAAAATCATACCTCATTTAAAAAAAGGGTAACACACAAGTGCGAGTCTCTTTCCAAAATGTTAATTAAACTA
>BMAT01006375.1:28598-44607 GCA_019649035.1 Elysia marginata
ATAATGGGAGGGTCGACTTCCCTTGTTTATGTTTGCTTTTGTAATAAAGCAAGAACCTTCTATGTGAATGTGTGTGTGTTTACCATTGTAGAATGGTAGATCTAGCCTTGAGGTCTTCCGATACTCAACTCATCAAGGCCACGAAGTGAATGAAGTCAACATTATTTGCCAGTGATCCATGCATGGGTCATTGTTCTTTCTCTTCAGTGTCATGAAGCCATTGGGCAAGAAAAAAATACATGCACCTCTACTAACTACTATTAAGATAGGGCATTGACCTGATGACCACAAGGCACTTTGCTCATTACAGTGCTGCGCTCGATTTCACTGATACACAGCGGATATTAGGCATACTTGCAGAGACTGATACACAGAAAAGAAGGAAGAAAGAACCTTATCCTAGTTCAGTAGTTGACAAAATAAATATTTTTCAGTTCGTCAATAAATTCAAGGACTTTTCCAGGACGGAATACAAAATTCAAGCACTTTTCCAGGACTTTTTCGGGGAAACTAAAATTCAAGTACTTTTCCAGGATTCCTGGAATTCCAGGACCGCGCGGGAACCCTGCTTACTGTTCGCTCTGCAAACAGTTCACTGACTGCGATTTTGGCGAGAACTGGGGAGCGGATTTCAGGAATATTTAGCTACTGCGAAATCTCACGGATCCTGTTTAACTGTGAACCCTGCCTTTTCGCAAAGGACCGGGTGAAATAAATAGCAAATGAAATTTTGTACATGGATACCAATTTCATAGCTTAACATACCTTGAACCTTCCCAAGGCTATTGGCATTTATATGCTTGAGAAAGATTCCCAGCTCTCCTATATGATAAACACCCCAAAACTAGACAATTTATGGATTGAAAACAAAAAATACAATAAAAAAGAAACAACTTAGAAAAAAAGAAAAAGTAGGATGTACTGAGCAAACCGAGAAATATGATTCCTTCAGAATTTTACAAATGAAAATTGTAAGCTTTAATGATTTGAAATAATACTTAGCTATAAAATACCTTTCAGCCCTGTTTTTATTGTCCATCATACCCATGTCCACGCGTTTTCTGCAATTATGGAGGCACAAACAATAAATCAATGAAATAAAAATGTTACAAACAATTTTATCATCAAGGATAATAACCTTTAACTCCTAGGTGATTTTCAGACAGAAATTTGCTTCTTTGATTGCAATTCAGCTCAGATAGAAAGTTCTCAACTTCAGGAATAATAATCAACATCTTTTATAAACTAAGGCACCTATTAGTATGGGGGACAAATTATTGATATCAGCTTACATCTTGTCAATGTCCATGATTTTGAACAAGTTCAACCATTACACAACATATACCCACAAAAAATCCCTAAATCAAGGCTCCTTGGTTTTCATTTAGCATATCAGTTTGGCAGGTTTTGAGATGCTTTTCTTTTCTTTTTCTAACTCAACATGTGAATTTTTTCCAATTTTGATTTTATGAATAGGAAAATCTATGGCTATCTCTTCTGTTGCTATTTGCCCAATACTTCTGATATTTGGAGCATGGATGCCTTTGATGTTAACAATTGTAATATTGTTGGCATTTTTAAAAATTTCTGGCCTGGTTTTATAGAAATCTTAAAAACTTGATGAAAACATATTTTTTAAATTTTTCTGAAATAAACAAAAATAAAATTGAAATAGGCCTACTCCATAAGAAATTTGTTTCTCTACATATCTGAAAATTCCTAACATTATCATTCCTAAGGTCAGCAACAAATCTGGAATGATTTGAATTGAAAATCCACGACAGTGGCTGTCACCACAGCAACCATATTAATCGCCGTCCATTTTTTTACACCTCAAATATGCTAAATTGATCAGAGATTGATACAAACCTTGAAGTAAAGAAAAAGAATCTCATGACCCTTTCCCCCTAAAAATATAAGCAGACTGCCATGTAAGTTGACTTTTTTAAGAGTTTCCCTAAAACAGTAAAATGTGATTTATTTTCTTTCACAGGTTCCTAATCAATTCCAGTCTATCACTATCTCACTATATTTTTGCTCTTCTCAAATGTTATTCGCCTCCTTTTTTTTTTGATCATCTGTTTTGATCCTCAGGTTTTTCAAAGATGCTCAAACTTGAACATAAATGTGAATAATAATCTATTGTATGAACATAATACGGAAAGAAAGAAATCTTATAGAACTACATTCCCCTCTCTACTACTGCAATTTGCAAAATCAAAACTGGATTATGCTTCAGTTGCAAGATGAACATCAATTTGACAGGGATGCAAGCGCATTACGCACAGAAAGCAGGAAAATTTTAACACCTCTATAAAGGGATCCACTTGGCACTGATAACCAACAGCTGCCTCTAAAGAAGCTTTGGCAGATTATCTAAAAAGTTACAACTCAGTAGCTTAGTAGGGCCTACACAGCTATACAACACAAAAGAAGTATTTGGATTTTTTTACGTTCTAACTTAGGAGGACTTTTTATACTTTTATGTCTTTTTTTTATATTCCTTTTTTCGGCTAGGAAAACTAAAAAAAAATTGGAATTCCAGCAAAAATTGTAAAACTTAAATGTAAATAAATATATGTTTCTTTGAAGGGAAAATATTGTGGTCCTACCTGTTGTCCATAGACTTCCAACTGCCCTGGTCAAGAGGAACATTACTGCCACCCATCATTCCAGATTTAAAAGACTGACCCATAGAAGATGGCTGAGGCCGTGATGGTTGAGGTGTTGGTAGTGGTGGTTCACCTAGAAGAGACGATTTAGGTCCACTTCCCATTAGCCCTGCAGTGGGTCCAACTGGTGGATTACCCATCAAGGATCCCATCTTGCCTCCTCGCATAAGAGGACTTCCGCCGCCAATTCCACCTGAAGGACCATCTTTAGGCATATCACCAAGTAAGCCACGTCCTCCTGACCCTGATCCACTCGGCTGATTGTTCATTTGGTAAAGCAGGTTCTGACCAATTTGGTGCACTAAACCCTGACTGATCTGACTGAGCAATGATTGTCCTACATTATTCATGTTACCTCCACTGCCACCTATCCCTCCTCCTCCTCCCAGGTTCAAACCCATTGCTTGCATGACAGATTGGTTCATTTTGGAATTGGTTGGGGGAGTGAGGGGAAGTGTGCCACCTCCCAACATGGGAGAGTCTCCAAGCAAAGAGTGCCCTTTGGGTCCTGATGCAGGGCCAACCAAGGGAGTAGACATCAATGGCTGCACAGGTACAGGACCAAGTAAAGACTGTCCTTTGACACCTGTCAAACAATTTAAAAAACATAATGTGCCGTAGTTAAAAAATAAGGAGCAGAGACAATGCAATTACAGAAATTTTAGAATTAGAAATAAGACTATTACAAATTTTTAAAATGAGAATTAGCAATACAATTATGCATGATATCAGATGTCGAAAAAAAAAAACAACCCTCACATACCTGGTCGTGATGCCATTGCACCGCCAATGTCTGCCTGCTTCATGGTCACCAATAATTGTCCCAAGTTGCCGAGCAGACTCAAATTCAGGTAGCGCCCATTTGCCACAAACTTTTTTACAATATATTTTAAAAGATCCTCTAATTCTGAAGGTTCTTCCATCTCTTTTCCATCTTCATCTGTTAGAGGGACCTAGATGAGAACACCAAACAGGATTTATTAACTTGTATAGCCAGTGCTGAAAGATAATTTCAATTTTGAAGTAGCTACAAACCAATCAATGAATGGTATAAATATCAAATTAAAAATTTCTGACATAAGTGACAATAAAATGATTTATAGGAAAATAATAATAACTTAGAACTGATATAACCAAAGGAAATGGACACTTATGTAGACACATTGGCAAAAAGATAAAAATTATATACTAACTGATTCGAAACATTCATTGATAATGTCATGAAGATTCTAGGCACATATTACTAACTGAATCGAAACATTCATTGATAATGTCATGAAGATTCTAGGCACATATTTTGATGAGGCAACAAAAAATTTGTAAATACGAGTTAATTTATGCCAAAATACCTGGTTTAGTTGCTGTTTGAGGCTTGCCAGAATGACATTGGCTTGACCTGTCATGGGATCACCCAATATGGAAGG
Source organism: Elysia marginata (assembly GCA_019649035.1). Classification (NCBI taxonomy): domain Eukaryota; kingdom Metazoa; phylum Mollusca; class Gastropoda; family Plakobranchidae; genus Elysia; species Elysia marginata. The sequence continues at coordinate 32,695 of BMAT01006375.1, forward strand.
CTTTGAGCCTGTTTTCTGTGAACGATGACGATCAAATTCAAAGAACTAATAAGTAATGCGGTAGAGTTTGTTCATGGTGATCAAACCTATCTTGTCACTGCACTAGTAAAATGGCATTTCTCATTTTACATATTTCTGATTTTACATAGTTATGAAATAATGAGAAATATGTCATTTGGCTAGTGCAACCATGATCTATGAAATACATAAGGCTTATGAGTAACAGGCAGCTGCTTTCATGACCATTATGACCAAGAAGTAGAGCTCCTTTATGTCTGGTATAATGTCAGTTGGCTAACCAAATCTGCAATAAGAAGGCTGCAATTTTTTCTACTTGGGTGCCTTTATAGAATTCTGCAACTGAGTATGACTTTGTCAGCAACCAAGATCTACCGAACAGGGCTGGGAATGGCCACCACCCAAAAAGGCTGAAAGTATGGGTGCGACCAGGTCCAACGAAGGCGGGAGCTCTTTTAGGGGGGTTGGGGGAAGGCATGCTCCCCCGGAAAATATTTGAAAATTAGGACTAAAATAAAGGCTGTTAGGGGTATTGAAGTCTAATTTTTCTCTTGAAATATCTTTCTTACAAATAAGTCGCTTTAGAGACATTAAAATTTTTTCGATGTAGTGAATGAAAAAAAGTCGCTTTAACTTAGCAGTAGCTGTTTAGGGTAAACACCAGTAAATTAGCATCAGCTTCACACTTTATGTGCAAATTATGTTTTCATAGTAAGGGATTTAATGTGGATACATTAAATTAATAATAACCTAGTGAGTAAGTACTATCATTAGAATACTAACAAATCAAGTCACATAATTATATATGCAAACCAGAAAAAAATGTTCCGAAATTCAGTGACATCAATCTTTTTCCATACACAAAATATACCAGATCAGCAGGCATTTATATAATTAAATTATGCCCATGAGCCAGCTTTGCCTAAATTTCTCGGTAACAAATGCTATATGATGATATGAATTATTCTTAATTATATCAAACATTACTGGTTAAACAAAGAGTAATGAATAATAATTAGGCCTACTTATTAAAATAAAAACTGAAACTCCACTGTGGAAATCCTGCCTTCAAAAGGTGTGCCACCATTAAAACTCTTGGTAGAAATGACTGCTGATTTTAACATAAAGGGTCCTGTATAATGACATGTATTATCTTTTATCATTACAAACATATCGCCACTCATAAGACAAACGAAGAGTAAGTTAAAATTAGAATCTAGATCTTTCCCCAGTGCAAAAATTCTGCCTTCTCAAGCTATAGAATTAGGCTTAGATCTGACTTCATTTGTTTCACAATCTACGAAGTTGGTTAGGCAGTAGGCTACACAGATTTAGAGCTCCTTAAAGACATTTACCCAAGATCTAGTTCTAGGTCTAAATCATAGGGCACAGGTGGTGATCCCGTTTATTTGACCTTGACAAAATGAAGAGAACTGGGATTGTTTTAGCAGATCTAATGTCATTCGATTTTTCTGGCCTGTCAAATTAAGCCCAGTTATAAATTATATATTAGATCCACGGATCTTTGTAACTATCTCTTGCCTTCAATTTGTCAAGGCCAAATGGAAGGTACCACAAAACTTAACCAGTGCTGATCATGTAGTATAGACCTAAATGAGATCTAGACATGAATCCAACCTATATTTTCAATTCCTAATGAACTAGCTGACCCTCTTGTCATTTATAGTCTTATCACACCATTCCCAACCCCACAGGTTTTTCATTTCACCATCACCAAAGCTTTCGCCTCAATTGATATTGTCTCTACGTTTCGTCATCTTGTTTGGATTTTGATACACCAAGAAGACTTCTAAATACAATAGCTTTGATTAGATCTACACTTGCGTGGAAGGCACGATTTATGTGGGGATTTAAAATAGATTTTTCAACAGCTGGAATTAACTAGTGAGGATTCAAATTAGGTTCGGCCAAGGAGACCTGGAGAAGAAGGAGGATGCTGGGACAACTATAATTATTATCAAACTATTCTGTATAAATTATGAATGTTTCTGCAATAATTATTAAAAATGTGTTTAACTAGGGCTGTATGTGAGACATGCTATGTCCTTAAAGTATGAAGAAGACATGTTAACATCCATGCTGTTGAATGTATTGTTTACCAGAAAAATCTCAAGAAAAACCATAAAAATTAAACATATACAATAGTGATAACGTTTGTGTAAGATTTTGTTTTCACTACTTTGACACTATTTTATACAAATTTTGTCCATAAATAAAAAGTGCCATTCATGATTCTGTGATATACAGAAAAAACACTGGCAAATTAATTAATTTTTTTTAAAAATTGATCAAAATTGGACATTTTAGCTGATGCGTGGTATGAAATCCTCTATTTATTAAAAAAAAAAAGGCCAATTATTTCTGTTGAAATGATTATACTGGTCAGTGTTGAACCGTGTCAAGTTATTGTGCTCAAAAACAAGATAGAAAAATTTGCAATTTTCAAGAAGCATAGTTGCTACTTTACAGTTTCCAAAAAGGAGGAAATTTTACTGGCGTTAACAGATGATGCGATCACTAAAGGCGGGAGCTTTTCTAAGGGGGTTCCAGGTGTATGCTATCCCAGAAATGTTTTGAAAATGACCGTGCAAAAGAAGCCATTTTAGAGTATTTGGGCTGCGATTTATTTCTTATTTCATACTTGAATATAATACGCCATAATAGAGAATTGATCTCCAATCCTAAAATTCATTTCCTTTTGAGACACTTTGCTAACACTAATACGTTTACTTGATTGGAATATATTACATGTGATTTCCATAGAAATGAAAGGCCCTGGTGCTAACACTTGCAGCCTTAACATATCCCAATCAGTAGGCATTCACCAAAACCTCATTCCTTTTATCAAAGAAGTCTCTCAAACCATTTTTACAATTATTTGTTTCATTTTTTAAAAATCTGGGCTGAGGTCTTAATTCAGGAGGCAGCCTTCTGTGCAACCTGTAACCTTCCTTTAAGATTCCTCATTTGTTATACGAATTTATTTTAGACTATATGATACAGGTTTAAAAAAACTAAATACATGTGCAGATTTCATTATTTGCGGAGGGTTAGGTGTAAACTACAAAAAATTCACATTGCCGGTTTAATTAGATGTCTATCGCCATTTCCACTGTCTTTGGCAGATAAAAATTTCTAGATGCTGTGGCTTTCAGCTCACACCCATAGCCTCCATCTGCATTCCTGCCTAAAAATCTACTTGCATCCCTTGGAAAAATACATATCTAGACAAAATCAGATAATGTTACATACGAAATGTGAAAATTAATAAGGTAGACCTATTATAGGTCTATACAGCACTGTTTGCGGTCCAGTATAAGTTTCCATGAAAGTTTCATGATTTGACCTACAATAGTGGTACCTGGTAGCTAATCTTCATCTAGTTAATCTGCCTTGCTTGGCCAGTACAACCTTACTTTAGAAACTTCTGAATATGCTATGCTATTGCGCTAACGCTGTTTAAGGTAGATTGAGTACAAGTTTGCAAACTGTATTCTGTTGCTCTAAGCCTAACCTGTGCAGGTTCATATTGTAAACAGCCAAAAAAATTGGAAAGGTCAGATCATAGCGGATTTTTCGCTCTTTAGTGGAAAAGGGGCACCTATGAAAAAGATAGAAAATAATGATATGTTAAAAAAAATAAAAACAGGAACATAATAACTCACCAGATCTGCACTTGCATCATGTTCATTTAAAACATTCAACTGCTTTGCTAACACACCTGCAAACTGAGAAACAAAACAAAAAGGCATGCACTTAGCCTGATGAAATGATATGAAGTTTAAGTGAACTGTGACAGCCAGTCCACTTCCCTAAAAAAAAGTAAAAAATCTTTTTTGCTACTTGTTTGATATAACTTTAAAAAATATCCTCAGTGATCTTGAGACTTTTTTCTTTATACTCTTTGGCAGAGTGGGTCTAAAATATGAAGTTATGTAACGCAAAAATGATATAGAGGGTGATAAACTGACATCACAGATAGTAGAGTAGATGCTTACTTTCAAACAATTTGCAAATGATCGGATTGTTTTGGGGAAACTAAAGCCATCTGTTTGCTTCAAATAGAAGAATTAGTTTGACCCCAAAATTTGATTTTCTTATTTAGGTAATGAAAGTATCTTTGTATTACCATACAATAAACTGACCTGCTCTTTTTTAGCTCGCTGAATATGCAAGGCTAACATGACAAGAAGACCAAGCTGCATGTTGGGATTCATCATAGGACTCAATGGAAGGGAAGGTGCAGGTCCGAGTAAACCTGTGAGAAAACAATGTAAAAGGATCTTCTTTGGGAGGCTGCATTTGAAAGGAACTGCAAGGAAATAGGAGTCAAGTGAAAGATCTGTGGTTCATTATAAGAAATATTGATAATGATATTTTCTGATTGACTTGCTTGTAGGGTGATTGCAAAGGGCTTAAAAAGATTAATTGAAAAAAAATCTACACATTGGTATTCAGTATTTAAAATCTGTCTGATTCATCAGTTTAAAGACTTGAATCTTAAAGGAAAAAAAAATGAAGTTGAGCTAATGATACCATTTTTCCATTATCTTAAAACTCAAAATCAAGGAAAAAAAAAATAAAGAACACATTTAGATGAATTGCCTTCCAATGTTTAGGTGTCAAGGTTGCAAGAATTTGAGGCTATCCCTGCATGAGGTTTAAAATCAAATGTTTTGAACCTGTTTCCCATATTATTGAAAAAAAAATAATTGCTATTTCAAAAGGCAAGCCAAAATTTATTTTAATTGTGAACTCCTGAGATAGGAGTGATCAAATACGAAAATTTAGATAATGACCACAGATTTTTCACTGAGCAAAGAACAAATATTTTTAATAAGAATTATCATTAGTTTCGCATTGAATTCATGTTTGTGAGTTAGTACCAACACCTGAAGGAGAACAAAAGCACACCAAATACAAACAATTACAATAACAAAGCCAACATACAGTTTGAATGCATTTTATCTTTGAAATTTGTAGGTGTATTGACATGGTAGTTTGCCTTGAGAAAGCAACCACATTTCCCCCATGATCTTTTTTGCAAAATGAGAAGTCTTACATGGGGTAAAAATATAGAAGGAAAAAAGCAGACTTTTTTGTACATAAATTGAAGAGTATGAAACACAGAAGACTTCCCATTTGATAAGAAGCCTCCACTTTTTCAAGATGCCCCCTTCCCCCCTAATTACAATAAAAGTTAAAAACCTACTTATGGAATCAAGAGGAAGACAACAAACATGATTAGGAAACATAGCTCTGTCGGCCCAATTTAAAGATACAACACCAGCAGAAAGAGTATTTGCCACACAAGCAAGGTATGCACAAAAAGACACATGCTCATAAGAATGTGCAGATTTTTTGGGTCTACATATGACAGTGATAGGCAGAAGTGAAAGATGAGAAAAAAGCTTCAAATAGAATGACAGGAAGAGGGGCATTTGAATAAAAATATATATATATATCAACAATTGTGCTTTCATTCTACACAACTTGAATGGCAGACAAGACAAAGACAAAAAACAAACCAAGTTCAATTAATATCACACCAAAGATGTAGAGCTGACAGTGCATTGAAATGTAGCATCCTCTGGACCTAGAAGAAAGACGAGGGATAGAAAGAAGAAAAAGACTGCACCATCTGGACCTGGATGAAAGACGAGGGATAGACAGAAGAGAAAGACTATACCACTGGAACCTGGATGAAAGACGAGGGATAGACAGAAGAAAAAGACTGCACCATCTCGACCTGGATGAAAGACGAGAGATAGACAGAAGAAAAAGACCGCACCATCTGGATCTGGATGAAAGACGAGAGATAGACAGAAGAAAAAGACTGCACCATCTGGACCTGGATGAAAGACGAGAGATAGACAGAAGAGAAAGTCCGCACCATCTGGACCTGGATGAAAGACGAGAGATAGACAGAAGAAAAAGACCGCACCATCTGGACCTGGATGAAAGACGAGAGATAGACAGAAGATAAAGACCAATCATCTGGATCTGCAAGAAGAGCAAGGAAAGAAAGAGGAAGGAGATGAGATCATCTGAACAAGAAGTGGACAGAGAGAAAAAAAGAAGTCCAGGGAAGAGAGATAGGTTACACAGAAGATTTATATTTCTTCTGGACCTGGATGACAGACGAGAGACAGACAGCAGGTTCTAGAATGTCCTTTATGAGGCATCTGATTGTTTAAATGCCTCATATGGATTAAGGGCAAGAAGGAAACATGAAAGAGAGTATATTTGCGGGAGGCTACCCTAAATAGTTGGAACCCACTAGGAAGTAGAAGGTGGGATCACTTTTGGTCTTCACATCATCCATGAGATCCTGAAAGAAGTCACAACATGGCATGAATAACACAGAAGGGTTTTGATGGATACTGATATAACATCAAATTTAACTCAATTCCAATTATATTCCTTTTGCATAGATGAAACTATTCTCCAAAGATAAGAGAACTGCTAAAACAGAAAATCCTAAAATCTGCAACAAACCACAAGTAATTTTAAATTTTGCTATCTTTCAATAAAAATGATTTTCATGGTCCTCCTTAACTTCATTTATTACAATATTAAATTAAGACAAATCTGGATCAACATCAGCCTTTCTAATTACTTTCATCAAAATATAAAACACAATTATTTTACTCATTTGTTAATATAAAAAAGACAAATTATATACCCTCACGCATAAACACAGCCTAGCACATTTTCAACAAATTCATTGGCAAAAATAAGTTTCCAAGGTAGGGCATTGGAACTTTAATTTACAAGGGCAATGACATATAGGTTTCTGATAACCTTACTTATGATACTTAGAGGTCTAGCTTATACAGTCAAACTGCATATCTTCTGTCTGCGCACTGCCTATATATGCTAGGTGTCATGGGTGACTGATAGTGAATGACTGACAGGTTAAGAGGTTATTGAGTGTCAGCAGAGATGGTCATGGAAGGGGACAGAAACTACTAAAGTGTTTATCCTTGCTTGTGATAGATAGGTGCTTGTGCATGGAGAAATTGTTTAAGCTGAGGATTCTAAAAACAAAAAGACACATTGCGAGACCACTGCAGGCGGAAACTTTGAAAGGAGTGCGGCGGCATACTCCCGTATGTTGTTCACAAGAGTAGAGGCTTTTTAAACATGAGACTGAGAACCAGCAGAGACAAGACGATTGGCATTGTACTTGTAAAAATATCTGTCAAACTAGCTATCACTTGCTTCTCAGCTTGAGAATAGAGGTGCTAACCACTTGCAAGATCAATGATAGCAGTTTGAATTATTTGACGGTACAATAGAACCTATAGGGCTTAATTACGAAATATTAAGGTAAAAACATAAAAACATTTTGAAGAACTGGTGTTTCTAAAGATTGTGCTCCACAGTAATGATTGTTACTACTAACAAATTTCTCATTTCAGCTTGATGAAATATGAACTGTGGCTGAGGTCATCGTGGCTGGGAATAGCCTGCACCAAAAAGGCTGAAAGCAAGGGTGTTAGCCCAATCTAGGGGGTCTGGGGGCATGTTTTGAAAGTGAATGACTATCATTTTGACTACTTGTCCTAGGAAAGCTTAGGCGGAGTTCAGCCTACAGGCTGAAGATTCCAAGACCCAGTCTTAAAAGAGTTATATCAGTATGCCCTGGCTTTGGTTGACTTGTAAATTGCTTGTACACTATAAATAAAAAAACCAAGAATTCTTTAAGAAAAGGGTGGTTTTTGATTCATTCAAAACGATTTTAAATAAAATTTTTAAAGATTGGAGTAATGTAATTTTCCTTTATAGAAATCAAACATTTTTATTGAGAAACACTTATATGTAGATTTTGATTGTATAGCATTTTGTAATGCTAATGGCATCAAGATAAAAATTCAGGACATCACTGATCACATCAATTTTAGGTTCAAAATTCACAAGCATCTTTATTAGAGCTAAAGTATAACAGGGAAAATGGCATCTTCAAGTGAGTAAACAAGTTCCACTCCTATATTTGGCAATGAGGGAAGGAAGTTCTAAACCTAAACCAGCAGGTAAATGCTGTACAAGGACAAAATGTGACACCCCCCCCCCCAAAAAAAAAAAAAAAAAAGGAATAGCAGCCAGCATGAGTAGGGTAGAGGTAAGGGAAAAATTATACAAAAACTGTAATAAGAGGGAATTTTTCATTCAATCATAATTGAACCAAAAAAGGGGGAACACAAGAAATGAACAGCAGTAAATTTTGTTGTTTGCAAAAAATAAAAAATTCATATTTGTCAGAGGGGGAAAGAAACTGACAACCATGATTTTCTCACAAGTACATGTATTTGTAAGTTATTTTTAATGACTGAGAACAGTGGGAAGAAATTCTTTTTCTACGAAGTACCATCCAGTACTGTACAGTTCAAAAAGATAACAAAGCAAGAAATCTACAGCAAGAAACCAATGCCCTTTTAAACTATCTGAAATGGCTAACCATGAAGAAAAAAGAGGCCTTTTATTTTAAAAATCATACGATGAGGGAATGTTCAAATATGTCATTTCTAGTGCAAAAAAATATATATAAAATATATTCCAAAGATTCCACAGCCAATTCACCAACATCAAAGACAGTCAACCTTTTTGACAGCAAATGCTCGAATTGAAAAGAGGTGAAAGAAAACAATTATATAGTCACAAAACAACTGGCAACAGTAGACGGCACCATTAATCTCTTGGTATCAGTATGTAAAAAAAAATAAGTACATACCTACTCACGTTAAAACTATAAGATCAGTCTGAAGTGTAAGTTAAAAAAAAAGAAGCTAAAAGCACAAAATTTCATGACAGAGAGAAACAAAATAAAGAAGGCAATAATTTGCAACATACCTGGTTTGTTAATGGGTGACATCATTTGCGAGACATAAGCCTGTTGAAGCTCTCCCAGGACTATAGTGAAATCATCCATCACTTTGAAGGAATGAAAAAGAGTGTCAGGTAGTTACTACCAATCTGCAAAGCTACGTTGAAAGGCAACTTAAACAATTATTGCCATAAATGCGGTGCTTCAGACTTGACATTTTATTTGCTTCATTACACAAAAAATTGTTGAAGGAGCTACTCAAAAACTTATACACGGTACAAACTCTGAGAATCTTTTCTCTATAAAGGAAAACTTTAATATATAATAGTGTGAAAAAAAAACTATAAATCTTGGGACCTTACATTTGGGATTCAGCTGTGATAAACTGATCACGATAGGATTTCCAGCAATAACAGGCTTTGCAGACAGTGGATCCGGAAGAAGGCTGCTGTTTTTCTGAAGCTTGTCTCCCTTGATATAAATTTTGCAAACAAATGTATTTATCAATTTTAGTTACAGCAACTTCATTACAACAAAAAAAAAATATGATCTGAAAAGAAAGTCACAGTATTAAACAGTTGACTGTGTTGAGTACATACACCATAATGCTGCTGCCATGCTGGTCCTAAGCGTTGTGTACACATGAGGTACATGCTTGATAAACCAGTTTTGTTCGATCTACTCTAAAACCAATACATGTACTTGCTTTTAGCGGACAAGAATGGCACCGTTTGAAAAATTTGAGTTTCCATAAACTAATATTAGGTCTTTGAGCCTACTTTTTAGAGAGAGCACTTTACAACTCTTATTTATTGTTTACTTATTACAATATCGGCCCATGAGGACTTCTAATTTACGAGAGGAATGACCAAAAAGCAAGTTTTTAATATGCAGACATACCCAACCACCCACCACTTCACACAGCCTAGCCAATTGTTACCAACTGTGCGCCTATGGCTTTTCGCTATTGTAACATGAGTAAACAATGTCTTTACTGAGAACAGGGTTTCAATCAATTGATGTAATGATTGTGGGTATTTTTAAAAAGGAAAGAAAAAAAAAGGTCAATTTTTTTTCAACTTAAGCGTGCACCTTTTTTATTCTACTGAGGTCTGTTTTGGCCATCTTAGGAGCAAGAGACAACAGTTGCATTTAGAAACCTTGATCTGCATAACTATCTCAAAAAATTTCACAAGAGCACTTGCTTGAAGACATTACAAGAAAAAAAATCAGTACGAAATAATTTAGCTTTTAACAAGAAAAACATTTACAACCGTTTTCATCTATTTAAATATGAAGAACAATCTAAATCATATGACTATTTTACTTACCAATTTCCACATAATTCTGTTATTGATAGTTACAGCTGATTTGCCCGGAATGCAAAATGTAAGGACAACATCTTTATCCTTTATTTTTTCATCACGAAGTTTCAACCATGTCTGTTCTGCATCCTCTGCCGTACGAAACTCAACAATTCCATAACCTAAAGATTTGTCGCCCTTTGCAATAATCTGAAAAAAAAATAATTAGAAAAAACAATAGAGTTAAAAGTAGAAGCTGTGTGACAGGTTTTATTGACAACTAGCTTAACACCTAAGTGACCAGAGCTAAAGCTCTATCCTCTCCCTCCGGATTGGAGCTACAACTAAATTCTACCCTCTAGGAATGGTCCAGAGCTGTAGCTAAAATTTTTCCAAACAAGGAAGATGTTAGCATACACTGGTTTTATTGTTCTCAAAAATTAAAATACTATGCAACTGCATTAGAAATGTGCTCAGTACTGGGACAAATAATAGTTGCAATGACTTTTGTCAGTAAATTTTGTGAAATTTACNTTAAGGACTGATTTCGGCTGTTCTAAAACTTCTTGTGTAAACATAAACAACCATGTCAATTCTAATGGTTTCACAGGGGAAATTATTGAAATGCATGGTTCTAAGGATAAGCATAACCATTTCGTCCTTACCTGGCAGTACACTGGGCTGGTGACACACCCAAACATCTCCCTAAGTATAGAGACATCGGTGAAATCCTCTGGCATATTGGTAATCAGAATGCACCGAGAGCTCAGGTCAGACCATGTCTGACAAGAATCATCTAGGAAGTCAACATGAAGAAGCTGTTCCTCTTCACTAAACCAATCTAACTCTGATTTGATATTCTTGGCTTGTTCTAGCTCGCCTGAAAATTCAACAAAACCATATCCCTTGCTTTCTCCTGAAAAAAAAAAAGCATGAAAATTATTTGCTGATGCAGAAAAAAAATAATGATAATGTTAGAAACTATTAATCTTAAAATGCTTAATTTTGATTCATAAGACTCAGCCCCAATTCCTTTTATCTTTCTATCTTAAAAAGATATATTTTTTTAATTTTTTAATACAATGAAGACAAAACTTGTGAGACAACAAAGCATTTGATATTCTTAAATTACTATTTCCCCTTGATTTTAGAATGTACTGTATTGTGAGGGCAGCATCTTGTAAAAAAAAAATATGGACAGACCACATTATCATGTTATATCACAAGCAGTTTAAATTGATTTGTGTACAAAAAAAAATTTCCCTGAGCTTTAGAACTCCACAACACAGTATATACCAATTTTTATTCTATAAAAGGTGTGCATGGACAAAGGTGTATACATGTATAACAGGCGCAGACTGATTCAGATACAAAACAATCTCAACAACACTATGCCTTGTAAAAGTGTCCCTAATCAAAGCCACTGAACTTCTTGCTTTTATTTCATTTAGTGTCATATCTAAACAAAATCTTACGAGGGCTCTTTCAGAAATAACCGAAAAATGTCCATTGCTCAGCAACCAGCGGAGCTTTATTAATTCTGTAAACAACATGATATTCCCTATTTCCTTACGGATGTTCCCAGAAATTATGAAGTGCATCATTTTGCACAATGAATGTCTAGACGATTTTAAAGATGGCGGCCCACCTTGAAACTTGGTCAAAGGAGGAAATCAGAGCTGTCATACGTTTTTAAAACGCCAAAAGTCTGAATCCTACCGAAATTCATGAAGAACTTCAGAG